>CANNZV010000510.1:0-269039 GCA_947561585.1 Caprella mutica | reverse complement strand
ATCAGTTGCATCAAGTTTTATTGACTGTAGAGTGAAATTATTCTTGTACGAAAATACCATATACTTTGTTTTATCAATGTTCAATTTCAATCTATTGGCATTTAGCCATTTTGACACAGAGCTCAGATGATCATTGATTTGAATATGAACAATATTCACACTTTGCCTTGGGAATTTAAATGATATGGATGTGTCATCCGCAAATAGAAAATAATCAAGATTGGCATTACAATTAGGAAAATCATTGACATAAACAAGAAACAACAAAGGACCAAGTATACTTCCCTGAGGCACCCCACATGTAATATTTTCATGACTAGAAGTAACATCATCTATGCATACATACTGCTTACGTTCACTCAAGTAGGAACGGAACCATTCATGGGGGATGCCTCTGATACCATAGAAATACAATTTATCTAACAAAATTTCGTGGGATACACAGTCAAATGCTTTTTTTAAGTCGAGAAACATTGTAAAGAATAAATTACCACTGTCCAATGAATCATAAATTTTATGTAACAAGTTCAGAACAGCCTGAGATGTACTCTTACCCGGACGGAATCCATACTGGTGTTTAAAAAGGATATTACGACTATCCAAATAGCCTAGGAGTTGCGAGTGAACAGCTCTTTCATAAATTTTAGAAAAATTACTAAGAATCGAGATGGGCCTATAGTTATTAACACTCAGAGAATCACCGTCCTTAAATATGGGCACAACTCTAGCAGTCTTTAAGAACTTAGGAAATTGTCCACTTACAAATGAAATATTGATTAAAGACGCAAGTATAGGAGACAAAAGATCACTAAGTGAACTGAGTACAAAAATAGGGATCTCATTCAAATGACAAGATTTAATCTTCAAACTATTGATAATTTTATAGACAGACTCGGAAGACACAGGGCTAAGATAAAATGAATGTAAATAATTTCCAGTCAGGTACTGTCTATAGTTTACAGTTGTATCACCTACCGAACTACCAATCCGTGAACCAATGGAAGAAAAATATTCATTGAACAGTGATGCCACATTCTGCGAATCAGCTACCAATGTATTATTGTGGAACAATTTATAATCAGTGGCCTTCTTAATAACGTTAGGTTTAATAATTTCATTAATTAATTTCCAAGTGGCTCGTAAGTTAGTTTTCAAATTAGTAAATTTAGAATTATAATATTCTATTTTCTTTTGTCGTATCAGAGAAGTAACCAAATTACGGTACCTACAGTAAGCCTGTTTACTCATCCTACCCATCCTGTACAACACATGACAATTTTGACGTCTTTTAATTTTCGACTTAATGTCACCATCTATCCAGGGCTTAAGATCGTCTTTATAAGATATTTGTTTAGTTTTAACAGGACAATATTTATCATATAGACTCATTATTCTCGCGTTAAAAGTATCAAATCCATCATTTACATCCGTGCAGCCTATAACATCAGAGAAATCACAACTTTGCACTGCACAGTATAATGCATCTAGGTTACTACCCCTATTCATCCTATATTTAATTACTCTACAACAATTGTCGGACACCGTACGGCTAAACACATTATTATATACAACATATACTGGATAATGATCGGATAAATCACTCAGAACAATGCCAGACGAAAGGTTATTTAAATTTTTAGAAAAAATGTTGTCTATTAACGTAAATGAATTATTAGTTATACGAGTTGGTTTGCTTATAAGTGGTAGGAAAGAGTGAGCAGCAAACAAATTCAGGTAGTTAGAGACATCCAAATCATTATCCAAATTAAATATATCCAAATTAAAATCTCCACAGATAAGCGGAATATCATAATTTCTCCTACTAACGTAAATATTTATCTCTTCTAACTTATTCAAGAAAAGCGATCGATTACCATTTGGAGGTCTGTATATAGAGCCAACCAGTATTTTCTTATTATTAAAACTAAATTCAATAAATAACGATTCGATAAAGTGATCATTCACAGTCAACAGATCAACCTTACTACCCCTAAATTTATGGTTAAGTAACACACTCACACCCCCACCACGCCTACCGTCATCACGGAGGCAATAGAAGTGCTTATAGTTAGAAAAGTTGACCAAATCAACAGTTACCGAATTTAACCATGTTTCCGTTAGGCAAACCACTCCAAAGCTATCATTCAATGATGACAAAACAGCTTTCAGTTCATCTAGTTTGGGATACAGTGATCGAATATTAAAATGAATTATAGACAGGTCTGCTTCACTGATACGTACATTCTGCTTAAAATTTACAGCATCGTAATACTTAGATGACTGAGGAGCGTTATACTCAGGGAACAACGCATTGAAGTGATTTACGTCAGGATCAATATAATCTAAATTATCACCAAGAGAAAGAAAACAGATTAATCATGTAAATACATCCAAGTAAATAGTACACATACAAATATGAGTGACACCGGCAAGCTTTTCCAAGGTACACACACAGATACTTCAAGAAACTTTCACAATAATTTATACAAACATAATAATGCACTACATACCAGCAGATAGAATACACACACACTGTCAATAATTTACACACAGATGTAGAAGGACATGTACATGCATCGCAGTCACATGTACGTGCACACACAGAGAAAAATACACACACACACTCATACATCAAATCCACACAATGAAATACGTACATAAATGGTATACATCTATAAGAAAATAGACTATTTATCTCTGCACAACACATTAACCAAGTCAATAAGTATAAACTTATATACTTATGCTTGGCCCGGTTGTGATTAGCTGTAATTATAATACCACAAGTGCAGGTCATCACATATCGCAATAGGATATGTGTGCCTACACACTTCAAGTTAGGTAAAACATGAAAGTGACATGCACACATATAAGTATCACAGTTAGAGAAATCTAAAGAGGTTCTTACACAGTCATGTGTGCATAATTCTATTTTATATAGCAAATGACAGGAATATGATAGAAAACATAAATTTAACACACATAGAGGAAAAACACACAAATACATAGCAAAAGTGTCATAATAGTAGACAATATAATTATGGGAAACGCTCAGAGGAAGTCAAATTCTATCTTTGGTGAATTCAGTAGGATCAATATCGAGATCATCTCTGCAGAGCTTATCAAATATAGAGAAGTTGTTGACATGGAGCTTTTGGTTTCTTCCATTTGGATCAACAGGCTTGATCCATACATACACCCTCCCATCGTACGAACCACAACCAGTGATCCTGTTCGGGCATCTTTTCTTGACCATACGAAGAGCATAAAAAATATCCGATCTATACTGTGTGAGATTGTCGTTTATATAGAGTCCAACTGGTTTTGACTTACGACATGAAAGGAGCAGATCTCTTTTTCGTTCATAATTGTTCAGCTTAACTAAGATTCTCCTCCTGTCGGGTGATTGCGTTGCAGGCTTGCTACCAAGGCGATTTGCCGTTAATATATCGTCCAGCGGCAGCTCGTACTTCAATGAATCGCGCAACAGCCTGATCACACCTTGGCGCGTGTCCTCACTTGGAAGAATTTTGCAAACAAGGTCTCCAGATATAATAATGTCACCGCGACGTTGATTAGCCTCGATCTCTTCCAGTCGATTCTCCAAGCGCTTAACATCAGTCTTCAAATTAGCATTCTCAACTTGTAGCTTGTTAATAAGTTCATCTCTCGCGTCAATTCTCTTGATGAGATCATCAATTTTCTGAGACAACAGATTAAAGTAGTGACCTACATCTTCTGTTTTTTGCGAAGACTGTGCTGGATTAGTTTGGGAAGCTGGGGTTCTATCCCGATAGTCCGGCATAATGTGGTTCAACAAAATTTACAGGTAGTCTACTTCTTGGATAAAACACTTAAAAGGCGTACGTACACAGGTTTAAAGGTTGTAGACCGCCAAACTACACAAAACACTGTGTCCACCAACAAAAACAAAGTCTTGTTTTCACTCCAACAGTGTAATGTGCAAAATTAGAATAACACATTCAAGACACTAGGCACAAAATGTGAGTCAGAGCTACTCAAGACACCACACGTCTGTCATGTACCAGGTTCATAAAATACATTCATACAATGACTTCGTGCAACCAAGTCACTTCGTGCAACCAAGTCACTTCGTGCAACCAAGTCACTTCGTGCAACCAAGTCACTTAGTGCGACCAAACCACTAGGGCGACCAAGCCACTTCGTGCGATCAAGTCACTTAGTGTGACCAAGTCGCTTTGTGCGACCAAAACCTCTTAGCGCAACGAAGCCACTTAATAGGACCGATAAACTTAGTGCAATATTATTACTCTCAGGTCCGCTTCACACTTGCATTTTTTAATACCGCGGAAAAATATCTCTTCTTAAAGAAAGTTCTCACTTGCGTTTTTTATCGCTGAAACATCAAACGATGCGATTTTAGTCGCGGTGTTAAAAAGCGCAAGTGTGAAGCGGGACGACAGGAATTATTAGGTTAGATATGAAAATGAAGAACGTAATAATGATATTTATTGATGTTATATATTGATTCTTAAGTTTATATTTATACCTTCACAGAAAGCGGAAGGTTACATTTTAGGTTGCATTTATTTATTTATCATCTTGTTATTCGCATAACTCAAAAAATATCGAACCAAGTTCTAGGAACCATCTGATAAAATTTTGAGAGCGATCCGGTCAAAGCTCAAGGTCATTTATAACTCAAAAAGTATTCAACCAAATCCAGTTACCAGCTCTTGGGAGCAAACGGGTCAAAGATTCATTTATAACTCAAGTATTATTGGATGACCAAGGTCATTTTTATAAGCGGTGGCGAAGGTATGCGCTCTACCGAGTGCACGTAATCTAGTTATATGTATTTTATCCATGAAATATATCATGTAGAAAAAATATCTGAGTACCTACGTATGGCATGTCATGTTTTTGCTCCAAATTTTTACCAATAATTGAAAATTGAAGCTAATTATAATTTTAGTATAGTATTTTCGTGGTGTTCAACTTAATTAGACAACATACACTTATTTGTTATGTTTAATTTTCCGATTGTGGAAAATATTCCACATTGACATTCGTTTAGAAGATCCTCTTTACTTTCTTCATTATCAATAATTACATATGACCTATGAGTTATATTATTTACAAAAAAGTTTTGAACTTTTTACATCAATAAGGTTATTATCATTATTAAATTACAATTATTTTTCAGTTCGCTCAATCAACCCAGAACCAAGATTACCTCCTTTAGACTATGAGCCTCCCAAATATCAAGTAAGTGTGATGTAATTATATATCAATTGACTTGATTTCAGGCAGAATCACATTAGACAGAAACAATATCCCGTTACTTTTTTCAGGGCCCAAGTTTCGATTCGTTAATAAAAACAAGGAAAGCATCTCTATCCCCTTCACTGTTCACAGTCTACGAAAAACCACTCATCTTCCACGATGGCAAGGGCCAATACCTCTTCGACCACACCGGCAAACGTTATCTGGACATGTTTGCTGGCATTGTCACAGTCAGTGTCGGACATTGTAACCCGTGAGGATATAGATCTAACTATTAAAGATTGTATTGTCACAGGTTATTCTAATATTGCATATGATTGCTTTTTCTTTTCAGGAAAGTCGTAGAAGCCACAAAAGAACAGTTGGATAAGCTATGGCATACTTCTAATCTTTATTTACATCCTACTATACACCAGTATGCAGAAGCCCTCGCAGCAACATTGCCAGAGAAATTGAAGGTGGGATACGATTAAAAATTACGAGTGAATTTGAAACTGTACGAGAATTTTCGTGTCCTTTTTATATTTCTTCAAGAATTCATTGTTAGCAAACTAATTATCGACAGGTTGTCCATTTTGTGAACAGCGGTTCAGAAGCAAACGATCTTGCTCTCATGATGGCTAGAGTGCACACTGGAAGGTTTGACACGGTAACGTTCAGGAACAGCTACCATGGGGCCTCTGCTTACACTGCTGGGCTCTCTGGAACAAGTAAATCAAAATTCATCATGGCTAACGGATGCGGTATCCATCATGTAAGAAAAGTAGTACATTATTAGACCAACTTTATTTCGTTCTCTAGAATGTCTTCAGAGCATGTTAAAGATAAGTTTGAATCAGATCTTTAATGAAATGTTGACTTGTTGAGGTCCCAAAGAATCAATGGATTGTGCCGATTACATTCCTTTTTCACAGGATTATCTGAAAGTTTACAGAAGAAGAAACTCTTTACGATTGTAACGTAGAACGTGAAGCATTTTAGTGTGGATTATCAGCCAGTATAAATTATGAACCATTTATCTAAGAATTTGCTGATACTGATATTGCTGTATCGGAATCAGATAATCCATGTTTAATGAGATTTCACATAGATACGAGAATATTTTGTAGTACGAGAGAGCTCTCAGTCTTCTTTAAAAGATATTGATATTCAAATATTTTCATATCATTCTTTATAAATGTTATCGTATGAAAGATGTTCGTTTTATCATATTTTATTTATAGATGAATGTTGTTAGATACATTACAAATATCTCTGTTTATAAAAAATATCTTTTAACCCGTATTAAGTATATAGGAGTTCTTCACATCTTCAAAATTCTATAATTATGATCAGGGAATTGAAATCTCATTTACCATCAAAAATCAACAGATCAGCTCTCTGATGACGACTTATCGCCGAATTATTATTTCTAATAAGAACAACGTTGTCATATGGTTGATAGTTGAGACTTAACTATATCCATTTCTCAGGTGATGAACCCTGATCCCTACCGCGGTCTGTGGGGAGGATACAGAGATTCTCCCGTGCAATCCCTCAGAGCAATGGAATCTGAACTCTTGGAAGGAGGGACGATGTGTTCATCAACACCAAAATATATTGAACAACTGAGAGAACTTCTAGACTTTTGTGTTCATCAGGGAAAACCTGCTGCTTTCTTTGCAGAATCTATTCAGGTACTGAATTATTATTCCACTAAAGTTCAAATTCCAATCTTTAGAATATCCCATAATATCTTATTGCTTTTTCAACTAGGGAGTTGGAGGCGTCGTACAATTTCCACTTGGGTATTTGAAAGAAGCCTTTGCAATGATAAGAGATAGAGGCGGACTTTGTGTGTCTGATGAGGTGGGTATAATTTTGAAATGATTAATTTCCAAACAATTGCACTATTGAAAAGTATGAAACAAAGTTTCTTCTTATTTGATTGAAATCTGCAATAATAGCTCATCAAAACTCTCATTCTCACCATGCATATATCAATTATAATCTTTTGAAGGTTCAAACTGGTTTTGGTCGAACTGGAGAACATTTTTGGGGATTCGAAGCACATGACGTGGTTCCCGACATTGTGACGATGGCGAAAGGTATTGGCAACGGTTATCCACTAGCAGCAGTCGTGACCACTCAAGAAGTTTCCGACACTTTACTGAGGGCATCCCATTTCAATACCTACGGTGGGAATGCTCTCGGTTCTGCAGTTGGACTAGCTGTACTTAATGTAAGGAAAATTTATAATTAAGTAAAGTCTGATATTAACTAAAGTATGGGTATCTTCATATTTCTTCTCTTCCGCAGACAATGAAGGAAGAAAATGTTCAGAAGTTGTCCCATGAGTTGGGAACATACTTCTTGAAGGAATTGGAAAGAATCAGGTATTTTTTGAATTCCCATAGTATGAAATCAAAAAAGGTAAAATAATAAATAGCTGTTCTTTTAATTAAACAAAAGAAAAATTAGATATAAGAAGAGGTGAAATTAATGTTAAAGGTCCTCTCCACTCCAAATTGAAAAAAATTCTGGAATTGATTTAAATATGTAAAGCTAAGGTTATTATAACATATAACAGTAAGCAGAATCTAAATCGATCCAGTATTCTGTTCACAATTAATTATATAAGAAATATTCATATTCAACTTTCATTCTTTTCTAAAATTCGTTAGAAGAAAAAGAACGAAAACCTATTCAAATACAATGTTTTAGAATTTACTGTTCTCTGGATCGGAAAAATGTTATGCTATATGAAAACTATTAGTAAGAAATACTTAATTAGGTACTTGGATTCTTTATATGGATCCATTGTCTTGGAATCAGCTTTGTTATTAGTTAGAATTTGTCAAATCTAGTTAGCCTATCGAACATTCGAACTTTTCTTTGCTTGAAATTCAGAAGGTAGAAGAAAGAACGGAAACAATCTTAACTTACATATTATAATAAAACTATAGAACCAAATTTGAAATTGTTTGCAGCTCTATAACCAGTAACCTTAGTTTTAATGAATAGAGAAATAAATTAGAGTGGAGGGGACCTTTAAAATATTAGCTAAATATTGGAGTTATTATAAAATCTATTTCACTCTTTCAGGCACAAATATGATTGTGTTGGTGACGTACGAGGAAAGGGACTGATGATTGGAGTAGAGCTAGTTGAGTCAAAATCTAATAACAAGTTCATGAATCCAGAAAGGTTTACCAAGATTTGGGAGAGATGCAGAGAAATGGGTCTCATTGTAGGCAGAGGAGGAGATCAAGCAAACGTGAGTTTTTTTCATAATACATATGATATCTACACAACTCCTTTATAACTTAAGTAAGTAAGAACCTAGTTAACATAATAAAATTGATTGATATTTGTTGTTGATGATTATCCTCTCAAAGTCCTCATTCAGGACGGAGAGGCGCCCCGGGTGTCCTCCACCCGAGGCAGTTTGTGGGATGGTTTCGGCCTATTGCAAACCCACATCACTCAAAAAGTTTAAAACTACCTTAGGATAGGTCCAAAGATACTCCAGTGAGTGGATGTTATGTGTAGTCCTGTGTATTTATAGAGATGGCCATTGTGTAAGGATGGCCATTGTGAGTGGCATTGTGTTATGCCACTCGCACCGGTCAGTAGCGTAACTCTCAATCCTGTGCGTGTGATAGGGCAAGGAAGGGTGATGACCACATCTCAGACCAGATAGGTTGACCCTATCCAGCCGAGATATGTGAAACTCGCAGTTACTATTCATTAGTCCGACGCCCAACTAGTCCGACTCCCCACTAGTCCGACGTCCCAATAGTCCGACGTCCTACTAGTCCGACGCCCCACTAGTCCAACACTTTTGTAGTTTATTACTGATTTAACATAAAATATATGTATATCGGGGGGTGTGCCGCCCCCAAATCCCCCTGCCAGGTCATTAAACAATCATGAAGTGTGCAGTACAACAAGCGAGCGAATACAGCAAACTACTTTAAATTATGAAATCAAATGAGGAATTGCATCATATTAATTATTATTAGAAATAAAGTAAAATGAAAGAGTAATATAAAATTTAAAAAATGAATGAAATAAAAAATTATTTTATTATTTAGATTAGTTGTTAATTGAGAATACCTATTTAATCATTTTATTTTATTTTAATCAAAAAATAAAACAAGCAATACTACAAAAAGATGTAACTGTCAGACTATTAGGGCGTCGGACTAATGGGGCGTCGGACTAATGGGGCATCGGACTAATGGGGCGTCGGACTACTGGCACGTCCTCGGACTCGCAAGAGGCCACGTCCGGACTCCGGAGGCCTGGCACTAAGTGGCCCGTTAAGGGGAAAGGAAGCCAGAGTATAAGTTCTATGTATGTGTTTGTGGATTGAAGTTTTAGCAAATGTGGGAAGGAGTGTTGAGAAGAGATGAATGTAGTGTGTGGAGGGTGTGGTTTGTAGGTTGCGTGGTGTCCTCCACTCAGTTTGCATGTTGTGTAGTGGATGTGAGGTGGTGTTTGGATATTGTTTGTGTGAAACCGATGGAATAGCAGCGTGCGGTTTTTTTGTGTGCGTTGGAGTGTCTGTAGGTGTATGTTGAAGATATCAGGTGACCAGGCTGTGTGAACGTAAGAGAGGATGGTTATAATATATTGTTTGCAGAGTGTTGTTATTTCTTTCTTGGAGTGGCCGTAAGTAGTCTGAGTGAGAGCGCGCAGGACTTTCAGTCTTCGCTTTGCTCTGGTGTTGACGTCTGTAATATGGTGTTTGAACGTAATCTCGCGGTCGTATGTAACTCCAAGAATTTTTGAAGTGTTATTTATGGGAAGGGGGGAGTTGTTGAGTGTAATGTTTAGATGTTCTCTCTATTCAAGGGTCCTGAGACCTATAATCTGTTTGTATTTAATCTGTTTATATATATTTTGTAGATTGTTGGTTGCGGTCTCGTAATTGAGGTGTTGTGAGATGATGGTGACATTATCCGGATATGTAAGAGTGTGTGCCGAGGTGTGTGTGGATGTGAGTAGGACGTGAAGGTATAGATTGAATAGTGTAGGTGAGAGTACCGAGCATTGCGGTACTCCATTAGTGTAGTGTCTTGTTCTGTAGGACTTGCTGTTGTAAACTGTTTTGCCAGAGTGGCCTGATAGGTAGTTAGCAAGCCATTTCTTTAAAAAGTCACGGATGTGTGTATTGAACATCGTGTTAATAAGTTAGCGTCTTGTTACTGTGCCGAAGGCTTTGCTTATATCTTTGGCTGATATGATTGTCCTATCCGCAGGTTTGTTGGAGATTTAGCCTAAGTGCTGTGGTTCTTAAAGAATTTTCTCGCACACCGCTTAGTTTTCACAATAGATTGAAAAGCTACAATTATAATATAATTAGCTATAATGATGTGAAAATAGGGCAAATGTACTTCATGTATATTCTGCATTATATTAACAGCAAGAACCGAACTTACAAGTAACATACAAAACAGCCACCCCCTATAAACATTCTTTGCCCGAAAGTGGTGCCAGGCACCACTTTTTAAGAATCGCTGCCTCAGAGGTTTTAGCTTGTGAGATATATATGAGTATTAGAGGTGAAGTATTATGACCTGAATCCGTGTTGTGAGAGGAAGAGTGTGATGCGTTGTGATATATTATTTAGAACTAACCTCTTGAGTATTTTGAAAGGGGTGGACAGTAGAGATATCGGTCTGTATGAGGCTCGTTCTGTGGGGGCTTGTTGAGCTTCGCAATCGGTATTACTTTTGCTTGTTTCCAGGTGTCTTTTGTATGCTATTGTTCTGCAGTGAGTAGGTAAAGATGTCTGTGAAGGTCTGGATAGCTAATGGTCCTGAATGTTTTATATATTTATGGATCTGCCATCGGGACCTAATAAAGAAGTGTATTTGGAAACCCGGATGACCTCAGTTACCATTACCGGGGTGAAGGGAGGTGTAAGGAGCTTCAGAGTGCAAGTTCTGTGGGGCGTGAGTGCAAGTTCCCATACTATCTATGGGGCGTGTGGGTAACCAACTTGTGTTAGCACAATGGTTGTTGAGTGTGTTCTTGTTTGCGTCAGTGCAGAAATTAATAGTGTCTAATGTGTTTTGCCACTTGTGTTTTTGTTGGGCAGTAATCTCCGCACTTATGTCAGTGTTAAGGTGTTGTATGCGTGTGATAAATGAAATATTAATGATGTTAAGGTAATGTAGTTGTGGTTGATATCCCGGCATTGAGGAGTCTGTGGGGGAATGCATATGTTGTTAAAGTTGTAGCAGTGCTTATGTAGTGGTCTGCGGGTGCGGACTATATTTCTAGTGTGGAGTCGTGTAGCTTCCTAGTTTGTGTTTCAGCAGTGGTATTTGTAAAAGAGATGTATTTGTGGATCAATGTGATGAGACCCTTTCCGACTCGCGTTGGCTGATCGAGTGTTAGTTTAGTTTCCTGGATTATGGCGATGTGAATGTTATATTTTGATTTTTATTCAATGTGTTCGTTCTGTATACCGTTCATGTTGTATTGTAAAATTTTCAGTTTTTTCTTGCGGCATGAATGTGTGTTAAGAGCTCTGGGAGGGTTAGGATCAGGAGATGCTCTTCCATCACCTTTACGCGGGAGTTGTTGTGGAGATTGAGGTCGGACTGTTGCAACTCTCCATGCCCTCCTCCTCCGAGGAGGGAGGACAGCTGCGAGTTACCCGATAGAAAGTTGAGAGAAGGTTCCTTCCTCAACCCACGTGGGGGTGTTGTAGAGTTGGGATCGTGCACCACTATTTCAAGTAGCTCTCCCCTTGAGGGAAGGGAGGGAGCTAGTATTGTCCAATCGAAGGGTTAAGAGAGGAATGGTGATTGGGTGTGTGAGGTTGTGTCAAGTTATGAAGAGTGACGGCTTTTATTCCGTCTCCCATGTGGGATATGTCTATGTCGTTGTACTCTAAAGCAATGCATATTGTAATGTGTCCAGCATTAATTTATTGTTATCGAAACGAAGCTTAGTATTTATAAAAAGTATTGCTTATGTGTTTTTTCTATTATTTCCCAGGTCTTTAGAGTGAAACCCCCGATGTGCATCACTAAAGCTGATGTTGATTTCGCAATAGAAGTCATGACAGTTGCTTTGGACGAAGACAAGGAGGAGTATGATTGAAACCTTTAATAATATTTTCTTATTAGATTCAGTATATTGATTTGAGATTTGTTTCTGAAATTATCATTACTGAAATTTTTCGGTATTTTAGTAATTGAACAAATATGTTAAGACATTTTAGTGATCTGACTGAGCTTTATCATATATAGGAATATATATTTCATATATTTCCCATGGAAATAAATAAATAAATTGAAATTAGAATTAGAATTAGAATAGAATAGTTATAGTTGGGTCACTTAGAATTAAGCTGGTCCCTTATAATCCTCAGTATTTATTTATCTCTGTTTGTTTCATATTTAAAAATTACGTTCAACTTAGGAATATAAAAATAATATTAATTGCTCTCTATATTTTTAAGCAGCAAGACTACCAGACAGAAAGTTATGGTGGGGCAATAGAAGATTAAGTTGGGTTCTATCTTTTTCTTCTATGTCCCAATCACAATTTTCTCTCTGGGGATACGATTAACTCACGGGAAATTCGATTAAGATAATTTATATAATTAATCATAATATTATGATGTATACATATCTATGCATTGTAATACATATATAACAGCTGAATTTATCTTCCAGTATTTATAAATATTTAGATTGTACTTTTTTACAAACTTAACGTATAAAATTTTTAATGTGATTAATAAGACATATATTTGTTTCATTTTAGTATTTATGACCATAAATGGAGAAGTCTGAATTTGTAGGATTAATTTGACAAATTCTAATGAATATATAACCATCTTCTGTACCTAAGATTCAGCGCGGATTTATTAATATCTATTTAATGCAATTCGTTTCCTTGCTAATCGTTTAACGATCAATCTATAATATTATACACTATTTATAATGCATTTCTAATGAATATCTCCTATTAATAACGATATTCCTGTAGATGTTCTCATTTAATTAATTATCTCAGATAGTTTAAACTCTTACAACTCTGTTCTAAAAATAAATCTATGATAATTTTTATAAAATTTACATATATCTGCTACACTCGAAACATATTAAATAATAAATAGTACAATCCAATGTCTCTTATGACATATAAGGTATACATAACGAAAAACAAGATTATAGTTTGAAGATTGGTAGGCCTTGTGACAATTCAGGTTTTATTTAGGCTGAAATAAAATAGTCTTTTTAATATATTTGAATAATAACTTTCCCAAGTTACTTGTACACTATGGTGGCCCATTTTATTCTAGCAGTTAAAACGCCGCGTTTTCACTGCCCATTTTATGCCTCTTCAATTAATCGCGGGTAAATGAATGGAGAGCGGTAGAAACGCTAGTGTAGACTGCACATTTGCTTTCCATTCATTTAACCGCGATTAGTTTGAGAGGAGTACACTGGGGAATGAAAACGCGGCGTTTTAACTGCTTGTTTAGAATAGGCCTTAAGTCTCTTTCTTCATGGTCGTTTTTCTCATGCCGCAGCAAAGAAAATGGTATACGAAAGACGCTACGATTGAATGAATGTATGTGTTTTGTATGTACACTTAAATTGGTCGTTATTTCATCCTTACATTTTGTTGAAAAAAAACGCCCCCGTGTGAAATAGGCCTAAAAGTAGAGACAGAGTCACTAGGTATCATGTAACCCTAGTCACTAGACAGTGAACAGTGGATAGTCACCAGGCAACAAACTGATGACCTTGAAACTAGTAACTAAACTAACTAAACCTACCTTAGATGCTAAAAAATGTGGGTACAGTCATCTTATTTCAAATATGCATTGAATTATATCAAATTTTAGTGAGAACTGACAAACTTACTTGTAATGCCACACAGAGACAGTTAGGAAGCCTACTATTGTAACTAGACCAGCCTGTATAGAGACGAACAAGATCTTTGCCGTTATAAACTCTCTTCAGTACTTATTTATACACTTGTGAGAGCAGGTGTAAGTGGTTGAGTAGTCTTGAAGAGCTTCTCAAGTATAGGGTATGTTCTGACTTATCGAACGGTTCTCCAATTTCGGTCAAATAGGAAATAAGTATGATTTATTTAAATGTATCATGATCGAAAATGTGGAACCGTTCGATAACTCTGAATTTATTCCCTATATGTCAGAGTAATTATTCATATAAATACTAGTACGCAGTTAATAAATAAAGGTTAACGGCTAAGTTACATAGCAATAACAGGATAATGATACTAACTATGAAGAACGGAATCTTTCAAAAATTAGCATCAACCAACTTACGAACATTGCAAGGTATGTTTATTATATGTAATGATAATTGGTAACGATAATATTTTTCAAAATTATAAAAAATTTACCTAATGTAGGATCATTAAATCTGAGTTATATTGTAGGTATATTGCAAATATATTTCAAAATATCTTGCTTGTGTACTATCAGAGAAAAGAGTCTACGTTTGATTCAAATTTCTCAAATCACATTTTTCTAATTTCCTATTATTTACAAATCTTATAAATTTGTCATCGTGTACCCAGATCACTTTTAAAATTACTACAAGCATTGCAATTAGTAAAGTTTATTTTTGGAAATTTAAAATTAGTAAACTAAGTAAAAATCATGACGGATACACTTTTCCTTGACTGTACCTATCATCCATTGTTACCATATACTGTAAATAGAAAGCTCAGAGAAATGTGAGTAATATGAATGTAGCCATACTTTTTAATTTCATGGCATACCAATTTATCTGAGATCAGTTTCCAATTTTAACAAAATAGCGCAGTTTATAAAATGGACGGTGTTGAATTGAAACTGGAAGGAGACTTTTTTTATTATAAAAACCACAGAAGTGTTCATTGCACATTTGAATTGTAAAAGAAAACATAATGCATTAACATGACGAGTTTTTCAACATTCAGTGTAAACTCTCTTTTTATCGACATTTTGCAATGAAAACGGTTGGGCTCATGTGACATTCATGTCGGTGAAAACCTAAAAGGATTTTTTTCTATCCGATATATCGGAGATATTTGATATGACTTTCTCTCTGTATTACGTCCATACAATCCTCCTTTCTGCGCGTTGTTAACTGCATTTCTAATGGATATCCCCAAATTAGATGAAAGATGAAAGAATTGCTTGCTTAGTAACTCAATAACAAGATTTCCTTGATCAAAAGGTTACAGGCAAAAAGGAAAACAATCCTGTTTACTATCTATTTTAGAGCTGGATACTGAAGGCTACTTACAAGGTTACTATTCATTGGTCCGACACCTCAATGCATTATAAGTTAATCTAACTAAGTCATGACATTTTGTCACTATCGAAAAACCACTTGAGGGACCAAGCCAACCCCCCCCCCCCCACTAGACTCCTAGATCGGACCGCTATCCTAACCTTATAACATTATTTTTTAAGATTACATTCCACTCATGGTTGCAATGGGATGTCGGACTATTGAGAAGTCTCCACTTCCAAAACGGGAAAAGAAGAAGGAAGAATTAAATGAAAACATGGTCGCCGATCATTCCTTTCGATTTCATTAATTTGTCGTTTTAATTGAAATTAGTTTTTGAAGTACATAAATAAGTATGATTTGATATAATAAAATAGTCAGTAGACGTTTATATTACTGCGATATATATACAGAATATATATATGTGTATCATGAACTGATTTTTTTCAGTTCGCTTCCTCAGCTCTGAGCCAAAATTGCCTTCTCTTGACTACGAGCCTCCTAAATACGAGGTAAATGTGTTACGATTACGCATACAAATTTACTGTATTCTAAACAATGGCTGCAATATTTCCGTTTCTATATTTCAGGGACCCAGCTTTGATGAATTAACTAAAACAAGGAAAGCAGCTCTATCCCCTTCTCTTTTCACTTTTTATAAAACTCCACTGGTCATCCACGCTGGCAAGGGCCAATACCTCTTTGATCACACTGGAAAACGTTACCTGGACCTTTTTGCTGGCATTGTCACAGTCAGTGTCGGACATTGTCATCCGTGAGGACTTGGATCTAACTATTGAAGATTATAATATCTTAGGCTACTTAAATGTGATGTGTTATTACCTCTTCTTTTCAGAAAAGTTGCAGAAGCCACAAAACTTCAGTCAGATAAACTATGGCACACATCGAATATTTATTTGAATCCTACTATACACCAGTATGCAGAAGCTCTTACTGCAACATTGCCAGAGAAATTGAAGGTAAGTTTTAATCAATCATGAATAGTAGATTGTTAAAATGATCATTTTTTATCTAAATAAACAAATTGGTGACAATAATTATCCACAGGTTGTTCATTTTGTGAACAGCGGTTCAGAAGCAAATGATCTTGCTCTTATGATGGCAAGGCTTCACACCGGAAGGTTTGACGCGGTGACGTTCAGAAACAGTTACCATGGTGCCTCACCATACACCGCCGGTCTAACTGGCAGTGGCAAATCAAAATACGTCATGGCCAACGGATTCGGTATCCATCATGTAAGAAAAGCGGTATTTCTAATTAAGATACAGCTGTGTGATTTGTAATTAATACTTAATTGATTCTATCTATTTCTCAGGTGATGAACCCTGATCCCTACCGCGGTCTGTGGGGAGGATACAGAGATTCTCCTGTGCAATCCCTCAGAGCAATGGAATCTGAACTCTTGGAAGGAGGGACGATGTGTTCATCAACACCAAAATATATTGATCAACTGAGAGAACTTCTAGACTTTTGTGTTCATCAGGGAAAACCTGCTGCTTTCTTTGCAGAATCTATTCAGGTACATTCCTATTCTTTTCTAGTAGAAATAGCAGTGATTTCATTTTTTTACCCTCAATTAATGAGAACTGACCAATTTATATATAATTCATTCCATATTTCCTACTAAGCTCATTAATCTATGACAGATGTGAAACAACTCAGAAACAATCTCTGTTAAGAAATACCAAATCTAAAAGCTCATTAATTCTCAAGAGTTAACCACAGAGACACATCTGATCTAGAAAGAACACTCAGTGGTTAATTACCTTCACCAAATACATTCTGTATACCATATTTTAGAAAATATTGAAGAACTGTCAGAAATTCTATAGACCACAAAATACTTTAGCAGAAGGGAAATATCAAATAAAACTGCTTTATTAATTTCAGTGTCACAAAAATAATTAACTTCAAATAACAGCCTGCCGGTCAGAAGATTTTACAAGTTATAACTAAAAGTAAACACATTGTTAATTTATATTCTAATGTCCCTTCTATTTTTTAACTACAGGGTGTTGGAGCATCCGTGCAGTACCCTATCGGGTATTTGAAAGAAGCCTTTGCCATGATAAGAGATAGAGGCGGACTTTGTGTGTCTGATGAGGTGGGTATGATATGGAAATAATGACTTTCAAACACTTGTAAAACTAAAAAAGGCAACTGATAAGTTAATAAAAGTAACTATTCTTTCAGAAATATGAAAATGGCTTTTTTCTCATTTGATTGAAATAATATAGCACCAAAACCTCTTTCTCTTAAATGCATATATCGAAAATTATAATCTTTTGAAGGTTCAAACTGGTTTTGGTAGAACTGGAGAACATTTTTGGGGATTTGAAGGACATGGCGTAGTTCCCGACATTGTGACGATGGCGAAAGGTATTGGCAACGGTTATCCACTAGGAGCAGTCGTGACCACTCAAGAAATTTCCGACACCATGTCAAAGGGATTCCATTTCAATACTTACGGTGGAAATGCTCTCGGTTCTGCTGTTGGACTGGCTGTTCTTGAGGTAATTTTAATATTTATTCCTAGTCTCATATAAAATGATGAATTATTACATACACTTTTTTATGTACAGACAATGAAGGAAGAGAATGTACAGAAGTTATCGCTTGAAATGGGAACATACTTCTTGAAGGAGCTGGAGAAGCTAAGGTAAGTAGGTTGTTCAACTAAGGCCACGTTCACACTGCAAGCGGAGTAGAGCGGCGCGCTCGAAATTTAATGTATATTTGACGCTAGCGGTGCTGCTAGCGTCAAATGTACATTAATTTTTCGAGCGCGCCGCTCTGCTCCGCTTGTAGTGTGAACGTGGCCTTAATGTTTAGTATTTATTTAAGTCTGATAGTAGACTGTATAGTTACTAGGTTTGATTACTTCTACGTATGTTATAGCTAGTGTTAGAGGTATAAAAAGAGAAAATATCTGCGTGCATGTTCAATCTCCTACATAAAATTAAAGTCATTATAAAATGAGGAAATAAAAACAGTATCTGTAGTAAGACTTTTAATAAATCTTAACCATTTCAGAGAGAAATATGACTGTGTTGGCGACGTTCGAGGAAAGGGACTAATGATTGGTGTAGAAATGGTTGAATCAAAATCTAATCACAGCCACATGAAACCTGAAAGATTTTCCAATATTTGGGAGAGCTGTAGAGAAATGGGTTTGATGCTTGGCAAAGGAGGCCATTACGGAAACGTGAGTTTTTTAAAATTAATTTGACCATGTATTTTTATTTTATTACAATTTAAATTTTTTGTATTTCATTATTGATTTGGCTTAGATTGTTAACTTGGTGGCTTTCAAATATATATACAGTGTGTTTCAACATTTTTGATATTTTTCAATAGCCATATATAAACAATTAAATATCGTAATGCGGTATACAAGATACACCAATTTGTTACTTAAGATTGGATTTTCGACGTGGAACCAGAAATATTGTGAAAATTTGACTTAGAAGAAATAACAGAAGGCTAAAAGAAATGGTGAAATTCTCCGATGAACATAAAAAGTTTATAATAAGAGCATTCGTGACAACATCTTCTCCATCAATGATCAGACGTCTGTTTCTACAAGAGTACAAGATATCTGGAAAAGCAAGAGAACAGTTCAAATTGTTTTATTTTACAAAATTAAATAGGGATTTCGACAAGAATGGAACATTTTTTCTAAAGAAGAAATCACGAGGTCCCACAATGAGAACGTCAGAAAAAGTCGAAGAAGTCAGAACATTTTTGGATGTAAAATCAAGAATAGCTCCATCAGGCAGAAAATCAGCGCCTCTTTTCGACATTTCTTCAATTATTTATTGGAAAATCCTTAAGAAAGACAATCACATTTGGTTCTATCTTGATATGGCTGTGCATCCAATAAGGATGCCCAAAAGGAACAGCGACTCAAATTCTGCCGGTGGCTCTTGGATCAGCCAGATCCTGAAACTTTAGTGTTGAATGTTATCTTGACCGATGAAAAATTGTTTTGCTTGAATCAAGGCCCCCATGGAAGAATGATGCTACTTGGTCTCTTACTAGTCCCAATGAGATTGTTGAATCTAACAATAGAAATGATGAGAAGGTTATCCTTTATGTTGCTATTGTTAACGGTAAAGTGCCAGTCGTTCATGCCTTCATGAATGAAAATGGAAGACGCAAGATAGTGAATGGAGACTGCTGCCATAAGCTGCTGCAAGAAAATATTTGGCCCACCTTTAGTTCATGTGCTACAAGACAAGGTTTATGGTGGATGCAGGACGGTGCTCCTGCCCATTGCACCACTGCCGCCAAAGAGTTCCTGTTGAACAAGTTTGGAGGCAGAGTCATCAGCCGTGGGACACAGATTGCGTGGCCAGTGCATTCTCCAGATTTGAATCCTTTGGATTTTTATTATTGGTCCTTAGCTCAAAAAGAAGTGTATTCTGCAAACCAACTGCAGTGTACGAACTTATCAATGTTGTGAAGAGATTTCCAGAAGAACATCGCGAGAATGTCTTTCAGAGTGTAGCACTTAATGTTTTGAAGCGGGCGAATCTCTGTGTGCAGCAAAATGGAGGCCACTTCCAGCACCTTCTATAATATGTATTTCTTGTTATTATTCATTAAAAATACACTCTTCCTGAACATTTTGATTCATTATATTTTTTTTCATCAGTATAACTATGAATAAAAGCCACTGAAAAATATCAAAAATGTTGAAACACACTGTATTCTTCAGTTATTATTATTTCATGAAATTTAAATTTAAGCTTTTCATTTATGTTACCCAGGTCTTTAGAGTGAAGCCCCCGATGTGTATCACTATAGCTGATGTAGATTTCGCCATAGAAGTCATGACAGTTGCCTTAGATGAGGACAAGAAAGAATATTCTTAATATAATTGAATAGAAACTAGGTATGGTTGGAATTATCATGAGGAAAAACTTTGATACGTACTCTTGAAATCTATCGGTGTGAACGAGTTTGAAATGTACTTAATCTAACATGATGTTTGATATTGGTTTGTAATTTTCATCATTTATTTCAATTATGATTAAAGCAGATGCTCAAGTTAACCCTAATTGCACTGACAAAATTTGAGAGGATTCTTTACACAATGATATTTAGGAAACCAGCTGCTCGAATTATATAATTTTTTGTCAGTTAATAGCTTTCATCATATTAATGTACTGGGCAAAATTTTATTTACCCAAGATTGATGGTAATAGTGTTATTATATTGAATGAATTCGGTTTGTCGAGCTTTAACTCCTCAGTCAGTCTTTTAAGGATTAATTTGAAGAATTGTTCTAGCTGTTCGTTTCCTTTTTTAATCTCCATTCAATCATATTTACACAGGGATAAGAAGATATTAAAATTCTGTTCAATATACTTACGCAGCTATACAAGATTGAGGAAGCCATACTGTACTAATCAATGAAATTAGGTCTAGTTAACATTTTTAATCATACATGCATCTATCTGTATGAGTAAAATTGTTAACTTATTTGAAAAAAAATTGAGTACTGTATAGATTAGTGAATCACAATTTTATGATATAAGTATATGATAATGTGAGAATGATAATATTTGGATTTTTATATTAAACTTCCCATACGCAAATATTTCTCAATATTTTATATAAAAGTTTAAAACCCCATATATTGTTGTTTCTATAATTCGTTAATTCTACTTCTAATTTTAAAGAATAGGTGTTTGGAAAATATGAACAAACACATATTACATAAACTTGTCGAAATAGAGTCTGAAATCATTAATCATGCTGAAAATCGTATAAAATTAAGTTCAGTATATACCTATATACTTTTGTCATTTAATTAATTTGTTATTGATTACCTGAGGTAATAAAAATTTGGGCGCTAGTTTGATATGCGATCTGAGTGTCATTCCCAGGTTTGTCATGCGATCTGAGTGTCATTTACTGGTTTGACATGTGATCTGAGTGTCATTTACTGGTTTGACATGTGATCTGAGTGTCATTTACTGGTTTGACATGTGATCTGAGTGTCATTTACTGGTTTGTCATGCGATCTGAGTGTCATTTACTGGTTTGACATGTGATCTGAGTGTCATTTACTGGTTTGACATGTAATCTGAGTGTCATTTACTGGTTTGACATGTGATCTGAGTGTCATTTACTGGTTTGACATGTAATCTGAGTGTCATTTACTGGTTTGGCATGTAATCTGAGTGTCATTTACTGGTTTGACATGTGATCTGAGTGTCATTTACTGGTTTGACATGTGATCTGAGTGTCATTTACTGGTTTGACATGTGATCTGAGTGTCATTTACTGGTTTGACATGTGATCTGAGTGTCATTTACTGGTTTGACATGTGATCTGAGTGTCATTTACTGGTTTGTCATGCGATCTGAGTGTCATTTACTGGTTTGACATGTGATCTGAGTGTCATTTACTGGTTTGACATGTAATCTGAGTGTCATTTACTGGTTTGACATGTAATCTGAGTGTCATTTACTGGTTTGACATGTAATCTGAGTGTCATTTACTGGTTTGGCATGTGATCTGAGTGTCATTTACTGGTTTGACATGCGATCTGAGTGTCATTCGCTGGTTTGGCATGTGATCTGAGTGTCATTCGCTGGTTTGGCATGTGATCTGAGTGTCATTTACTGGTTTGACATGCGATCTGAGTGTCATTTACTGGTTTGACATGTGATCTGAGTGTCATTCGCTGGTTAGACATGCGATCTGAGTGTCATTTACTGGTTTGGCATGTGATCTGAGTGTCATTTACTGGTTTGACATGCGATCTGAGTGTCATTCGCTGGTTTGGCATGTGATCTGAGTGTCATTCGCTGGTTTGGCATGTGATCTGAGTGTCATTTACTGGTTTGACATGCAATGAGTGTCATTCGCTGGTTTGGTATGTGATCTCAGTGTCATTTACTGGTTTGACATGCAATGAATGTCATTCGCTGGTTTGGTATGTGATCTCAGTGTCATTTACTGGTTTGGCATGCAATGAGTGTCTTTCTCTGGTTTGGTATGTGATCTGAGTGTCATTAGCGAAGAAAGTGAATATAGTGAATTTTAAATGTAAAGTTTATAAATAAATTTAAGACAAATTATCCTTATTCATATAAGCACTCTACAGTTAATTTAGATTTAGATAAGTTAGGTTAAGAAGTTTTCAACTGGATCACAAAAGAAAAGGGCTATTGAGCAGTTTAGCAGTACAGGTACAAAGGACTTCATAAAGAGCAATATGTCCCATAAATGTGCCGCCACAACTTCCGCTCCCTCATGTTGGTGGGATTCACAGACACTCCACCTCCAACCTCCACTCTTCTCTGTCCCAACAGATCTAAAATGAGATGAATTGATGAGTGTTAAGTTTGGAATAAATCACTGCTTCGATAGTTCCACCCAATCAATCATGTACACATTATTTAATCATTCAAAACGAATCAATAAGAATTATTAACATTGATCAATTTATATATCAGTTATAAAAAGTAACTTTTTA
The DNA here is from genome assembly GCA_947561585.1 of Caprella mutica. Taxonomy (NCBI): domain Eukaryota; kingdom Metazoa; phylum Arthropoda; class Malacostraca; order Amphipoda; family Caprellidae; genus Caprella; species Caprella mutica. The sequence goes on along the minus strand of CANNZV010000510.1, from coordinate 245,992 downwards.
AAGTAAAAGTAATTTTTAATCAAGTAATTTTTAATCAATGTTCTTTTAAACCTATTGCATATGAAAAGGTTGCTAGATTTTAACCGATTGTCCATCCTGATCTCCAGACTCCCTCCATCGCCTCCCCAACCCCTCTTCTTTTCTCACTCCATTCCAATGTTAAAACTAGCCATTAACATTTTAGGAAGTGAAATATCAGGTGCATGGTAGCGACCTTAGAAGTGATACGATGAAAAGAGCAAGTTTGGTAGCGGTTCCTCATAATTCGTTAGTGATCGGTGATGTGGCACTAAACGAAGATATCGAATTTCACCCTACTATCCAATTAGTAAAAATGAGCCTTGTAACTGTGTGTACTGCTGGTGAGGTCTAGTGCAGGTCTCTGTCTGTCGAAATAAACTCAGGTGCGACATATTAATTTTTGCTGGAGGACCGAATCAGGTGATACCATATGAACTGGTCGTCCAGCAACACTTTCAAATTAATTTAAATAGTATCGATTTACTTTAAAAAGTCTATTGACAAATAAATAAATGCATATAATAAAATGGAAAAACAAAACTAGTGTTTATTTTTTTTCAATTCATTTACTGGTTTGACATGTGATCTGAGTGTCATTTACTGGTTTGACATGTGATCTGAGTGTCATTTACTGGTTTGGCATGTAATCTGAGTGTCATTTACTGGTTTGACATGTAATCTGAGTGTCATTTACTGGTTTGACATGTAATCTGAGTGTCATTTACTGGTTTGACATGTAATCTGAGTGTCATTTACTGGTTTGACATGTGATCTGAGTGTCATTTACTGGTTTGACATGTAATCTGAGTGTCATTTACTGGTTTGACATGTGATCTGAGTGTCATTTACTGGTTTGACATCAGATCTGAGTGTCATTTACTGGTTTGACATGTGATCTGAGTGTCATTTACTGGTTTGACATGTGATCTGAGTGTCATTTACTGGTTTGACATGTGATCTGAGTGTCATTTACTGGTTTGACATGTAATATGAGTGTCATTTACTGGTTTGACATCAGATCTGAGTGTCATTTACTGGTTTGACATGTGATCTGAGTGTCATTTACTGGTTTGACATGTGATCTGAGTGTCATTTACTGGTTTGACATGTGATCTGAGTGTCATTTACTGGTTTGACATCAGATCTGAGTGTCATTTACTGGTTTGACATGTGATCTGAGTGTCATTTACTGGTTTGACATGTAATGTGAGTGTCATTTACTGGTTTGACATGTGATCTGAGTGTCATTTACTGGTTTGACATGTGATCTGAGTGTCATTTACTGGTTTGACATCAGATCTGAGTGTCATTTACTGGTTTGACATGTGATCTGAGTGTCATTTACTGGTTTGACATCAGATCTGAGTGTCATTTACTGGTTTGACATGTAATCTGAGTGTCATTTACTGGTTTGACATCAGATCTGAGTGTCATTTACTGGTTTGACATGTAATCTGAGTGTCATTTACTGGTTTGACATGTGATCTGAGTGTCATTTACTGGTTTGACATGTAATCTGAGTGTCATTTACTGGTTTGACATCAGATCTGAGTGTCATTTACTGGTTTGACATGTGATCTGAGTGTCATTTACTGGTTTGACATGTGATCTGAGTGTCATTTACTGGTTTGACATGTGATCTGAGTGTCATTTACTGGTTTGACATCAGATCTGAGTGTCATTTACTGGTTTGACATGTAATCTGAGTGTCATTTACTGGTTTGACATCAGATCTGAGTGTCATTTACTGGTTTGACATGTAATCTGAGTGTCATTTACTGGTTTGACATGTGATCTGAGTGTCATTTACTGGTTTGACATGTGATCTGATTGTCATTTACTGGTTTGACATGTGATCTGAGTGTCATTTACTGGTTTGACATGTAATCTGAGTGTCATTTACTGGTTTGACATGTAATCTGATTGTCATTTACTGGTTTGACATGTGATCTGAGTGTCATTTACTGGTTTGACATGTGATCTGAGTGTCATTTACTGGTTTGACATGTGATCTGAGTGTCATTTACTGTTTTGACATGTGATCTGAGTGTCATTTACTGGTTTGACATGTGATCTGAGTGTCATTTACTGGTTTGGCATTCGATCTGGTTAAAATATATTAGCAAATATAAAAATACAGGTGTGCAAGATACGTAATATAATAAAATTTTATTTTTTCAAATAAGACCGTTGTGAATATATATATTTATTTTTAAATATATTTCGTATCCCACTTTCAGTAATAAAATAGGAAAAAATGAACTTGACTATTATTCGCATGGGAATATATTGATATACTTTTCTAATTCTTATGTTTTTATTCAATTTTTATACGTATTTCATTTGTAAAATAAATCAGTCTTTGCAGAAAAATAAATTAATCGAAAATAAATTTAAAAAATGCAGGGTATAATATAATAGTCATTCATCAAATAAATCTAAAGACACTACCATGTGTAGATTTTTAAGTTACAAAATAATATCAACATATTATTGAAAAACCGTTATTTTTAACAGGAAAATACACTAGTATAGTATAAGCCTTAATATGTAAATACTTAAAGAAAATATCCATACATTAACTATATCCTAATAAACTCATTTGAATATAACGTAAAATAGGCAATTAATATGTGAAAATATAACTAATGATTTTTTTTTTTACTTTGAATGCATCGATATATCTCGTCTATATTGTTTGTTTTGTGTCACAGATACCTAAATAGAAAAATGATCATATTAAAATGAAAATACTAATGCACTATGTACTATAAGATCGCATAATCCCCACAGATCGCATACCAAACTAGCACCAAAATTTGCATTGAATGTTTTCTACCTTCACTCTTATATTGAATCGAGTATATAATTATCTACCTAGCAGGCAATAAAAGGTTCTCTCCAGGCCCCGGGGAAAATATATAGAAGTAAGGTCTAGAATCATTATTCTTCAAACCGCATACAATTCGGTTCTGTGTATGTTTCATTATTTGCTTTTAAGTTTTTTAATACTCTGTGTGAAACAATTGTCCGATTCACTAACCTGACGCTGAAGAAGAAAATTGTACACTCTCTGTTTTTATTTCAAATTTGAACTTCATACGTACTTTATTTCCTGAAGTATATAAAGTATAAACTTTTCTATAATAAGTTTATTCAATTTTATATATTTAGGTACAGACATATTAAATGTATTTATTATACCTGAAAGGTACCTAGTTGACATTCAAAACACATGGTGTACATTCTATTTCTTCAGACTGAAAATGAGCAATTAAAGGTCCTCTCCAGGCTCCGGGGAAAAAATGAGCTTATTACATAATATTATAGAACTAAGGTCTACGATCATTATTCCGCAAACCGCATACAATCATGACCGTCTATAGACAGCCATGATACAATTCGGTTCAGTATATATTTTACTATTTACTTTTAAAGTTTTTTAATACTCTGTGAGCAACAATCGAGCGAATCTCCAACCTGACGCTGAGAAAGAAGATTGTAACCTCTTTGTTTTGATTTCAAATTTAGATTTATAAACGAAAAATGCATTGATGGCCTTCTTTTAAGATATTAATTGTTTCTAAAAGTATATAAGCGTTTCTATAATAAGTTTATCCAAATTTAAACCTTTACATGAATTATAAATAGATTTATTAAACCAAATACCTAGTTGATAATCAAAACAAATGGTGTATATTCTTCTTCTTCAGACTAAAAATAGAAAGTCGGAAGTAAAGTTGGTTTTGTAGAGTTTGGATTATAAAAATCTTTAATAGCATATTGCCATATACAATTAAAAATATGCTATCAAATTTTATGAAGTTTGCAGTAAAATGATAAGAAACATTAGCCTCGTTGATTTAAGCAATAAAAAAATTTGCTTGGATGGGACCTTTAAGTCGGAAGTAAAATAGGTATTGTAGAGTTTTGATTCCCTTTTTTTAAACCATATAAAATTATAATCTTGCCTTCAAATTCCTTAGAATTTGCAGCAAAATGATTAGAAACATTAGCCTCATTGATTTAGGTACCTAGGTAAATAATAATAAGAAAATTGCTTGGAGGGGACCTTAAAAGGGGCAGTTCAGTCAATTTTTGTTTTCATAATATTAATGTTGAACGATCACTTAGTAAGAATAAAGCATTGTTGTAGAATTGAACGGTTGAAAAAAATATAATAAGCGATATATATCATATTTTATAAATTCGATTTAGTTACTTCGTCCTCCTACAGATGGCGCCACCACTCTGTACTATTTGTCAACAATTTTTCTATCAACAGTTTTAACAGGTAAATTATGAAGAGATGGGTATCTTTTCAAAACTAAATCCAATTGACTCGAAGGACAGTTTTCAATTTCATAAATTCTTTTCACCATTTTCATAAGTTAATAACCGATTCAAGTCTGGGACTGGTTTTCATTTTCTTTACGTACTAGGTACAATGATTAGTTACGCGGTCCACCGCAGTCCACAGATGGCGCCACTAATTTACAATATACTTTTTATATAAACATTTCTAAAATCAAAGAATGTTCTACTGTTACATAAATAAATATACTAAATTGATTTAGGACCAAATTGGCGATAGTTTGATTTTGACTGAACTGCCCCTTTAAGGCGAACATTATTTCTTTGGAATTAAAATTATCAACTCTGAAATGAAACGACATTGTTTTACCTACGTATTGATTAAATATTGTTCCAAAGGAATATAGAAATAAATATTTTGTAGGTATCAAATTTCATGATTTACACTTACTAGCAAAATGATGAAGGAAATAAGCAGTAGTGATTCAAATAATGATAATTTGCTTTGAGGGAACCTTTAATCTAAAATACGATTATCCGCAGTTTAGGTTTCTGTTCTACCAGTTTTTGCAATAAATGTCAAAACTTGAAGGAGGAACTCGTGAGTTGATGGTAAATTGGTAATGTTTGGTCCCTAAATATGGGTGGGTTAAGATCCTTGAAAAAATCAAGATAAACATGTTGCTTATTTTCCATATATTATAATTTCTTTTATATAAGGTAGGTAGCTTTGTCTGGCCAGAATTCTCTAAAATGTCTCCAATAAAATATAAATTAGGTAATAATGACATCAATTATCAATGCAACAGTAGTACAGTACCTAAAAGCTGAGCAGCGCACCACTGTACATTCTATCAATGATTTCATGTAGTTTGTTGTACTCAACTCAGGCCTCTGACCTCAGGCTGCCAGCCTCCCAGGGCAGATTGCATTCTTAATTTCTTTGTGAATTTTTTTCGAAACTCGCGGTCTCCTAAAAGACATTTATATAGAGTTTCAAAACTTTGCGGCTCATCAAATGTGAATTTTCACTTGATCAAATATTCCCGGTCTGCCAGTCTGTCTGCAGAATACCTATGGAACATTTTTCCAAGACTCTCTGTGGGAGTTTTTGATTGAATTTTTGAAATTGGAGATCTCTGCGGGAGATCTTGAATTAATTCCTATGTGACCATTAATTTAGATGCGGGAGATTTTTAATTAATTCCTATGTTACCATTAATTTAGCTGCGGGAGATTCTGAATTTGCTACTGAGAGTCAGAGACTCAGACAGAGAGTAACTGTCTCTCAAATTAAAATCTCTGCGGGAGAAGAGACGCATTCTACAGACTGGCCGGTCTGTTAATAAGTAACTAAATCTAGGTAGTAACCAGTCTGCAGCCAAGTAAAATAGTTTGTCTCATAAACTCACCATTTGTCTCTCCAGCTGTCTCCTAAATACAACAAATTCTCTCCAAAATGATCAAATTTTCATAAATTCTCTCCAAAATAATATTGTAGCATAGGAGAAAAATAGATAAAACTCACCATTTGAAATTGAAGGGCTCAAAATAACTGTCACAAACTCGCCATTAAAATGGCGAGTTTGGACATGCTTTTTTACTTGGGTCTGCAGAAACTGGTAAAGTGTTCGTAGAGATCTCTTATTCTGTTCGTAGCAAAATTAATGTAAATATAGGGATTAATTCAGAAGTGTTTGTAGCAAAATTAATGTAAATATAGGAATTAATTCAAAATTGTTCGGAGAGATTATCCCAAATATCTCACATATTCTGCAGACTGGGGTAGTAATTGCTCCTTCCACCACGGCTTGCTTTATATCCCATTGCTTGGTAGTTTTTATCCCACAGCTCACATTTTTTATCCCACAGCTCACATTTTTTATCCCACGACTTGCATTTTTATCCCACGACTTGCATTTTTTATCCCACGGCTTGCATTTTATATCCCACAGCTCGCATTTATTATCCCACGGCTCGCGATTTTCATCCCACCGCGCAAATACACCCGGTAAGTGCCAGATTGTATTCCAGTCTGTATTTGGTGCACAAAATTCCACTGACTTTTTGAAAAAGCTGAAAAAATCCACCATAAATTTCCAGTAATTTGACTGATCCACCAACATTTTATCCATTTTTCCACCGAAAATTAATGGTAACATAGGAATAAATAGCTATAAATCCACTGACTTTCCCAGAATATTATTCTGAAAGGGGAAAAAATTCCATCGACATGTCGGTGGAATTTACCACGAAATACAGACTGGATTGTATTTGGTGGTTAATTCCAATGGTATCTCGGGAGATATTCAATTTCTCTAATAAAAAAATTCCTGCAATGTCGGAGGATATTTAACTATTAATTCCTATATTACCATTAATTTTTGGAGGAGAAACTGGTAAAATGCCAGTCTGCAGAATATGGAACATTTTTCCAAGACTCTCTGCGGGAGTTTTTAATTAAATTTTAGAAATTGGAGATCTCTGCGGGAGATCTTGAATTAATTCCTATGTTACCATTAATTTAGCTGCGGTAGATTTTGAATTAATTCCTATGTTACCATTAATTTAGCTGCCGGAGATTCTGAATCTGCTGCTGAGAGTCAGAGAATAATTCTCTCTCAAATTAAAATCTCTGCAGGAGATGAGACACATTCTGCAGACTGGGTAAAATGTTAGGAGGACTAGACAAATTGATGAAAAATGTTGGCAGCTATTTCTCAGATTTTTGAAAAAGTCAGAGGAGTTCAGTGCACCAAATACAAACTGGGACCGTAAGTGCGCAAAATTCACCCGGTTTATCCCCATTATCTTTGCCCACAGTTTTTCGATGATAACATTTTTTCTATTGAATTTAAAGAATTGAGTGTGCACCTAGGTCTACCCTCCATGTTTCAAAGTGTGGCAAGAAAGTCGCCAGTTTGGTGAGAAAATGGACCAAGGTCGCCACATTTAAGATACTTTGAAGAAGAAATAGGACTTCCTAGTGAAGATTTTACACTTGAAAACATCCTTATGCATCATGTCTGATGCATGTGTATCACTTGAGACTATCTATGAGTGATTTACTTGTTATTTACAGGTTTCTAAACTTATTGCACCCCTCAAAAGTCGCCAGTATACTGGCGACTTTGTCCATACTTTGAAACATGGTCTACCCGTAACCCTTTCTCTATCTGCACACAAAAAATCAGATTGCTGACTTCTCTAGTTTTTTCGTAAAATCAAAGTATGCGGAAAATGTGCAAAGCCATGATGCCATCCGGTCCAATGCTTCAACAAAAAAATTTCAGTAAAATTCTGAGCCAAGCCAATTTGGCTCATATTTTGAAGATTTCAAGCCAAAATTATCATGGGAACATAGGAATTAATTCAAAATTTTAAGCTAATTTGACATATCTAACCAGACTGCACTTCCAGTCCGCAGGAAATGGGACATTTTCATGATTTTCTGTTCGAACAATCCTTAAATTCCTCCTATATAGTATATTTACATTATTTTATTGAGAACAGAAGCTAAAATAGAAGATTTCATGGATAACAGTTTAGCAGTTCCTGCAGTCTTGGACTCATGGACTGCAGGAACTGGTAAATTCAAATTGTTCTCCAAGAAATCCTCTTTATGTATTTTTGCTTCAGTTCCAGACTGGAAAACATAAATTCTAACAGAGTTACTCCTAACTTCATGCATTCCCATTAGTGATGTTTATCATCCCAACAAGACCAATTGTGAAGCATAAATGACTTATTTTACATCAGTTTTCACTGCGGAGTTGAAATTTATAAAATAATTTACTGATTTCTGCATTTTTTAGGGTTAAAATGAGTAATTCTTGTTCATTCTAAATTCCTAACAGAGTTACTAGTCAATCTGAAATGAGTTATTATTCCACTCTGGCTTCAGTTCTCACTTCTCAGCCAGTCTGCAAAAGATGCATGAAGTTGTGAAGTTTATCTGGCGACCAGTGAGGCCTTGAAATTAGTCTCCTGAATTATCCGGCGACTACTTTCTATTTAATTCCTATGTTTACTTTTAATTAGTGGAGAGAATTTTGAATTTTTTGGCAATTTTGGAGAGAAATTAGAAAATCTTCAGAGAGAAATCGCCCCAAAATTAAATATCCGGAGACTGATTGTTCATGCTTTGCAGACTGGGTTCTCAGTAAAATACATGTAAATATAGGAGGAAATTAAGGATTGTTCGCACAGAAAATGTTAAAAATGTCCCATATTCTGCAGAATGGATATCTAAGATTTGACCATTTAAATCCCAGACTGTATTTCATGGTAAATTCCACCAACTTGTCAGTGGAATTTTTTTCCATTTTTAGCTATTTATTTCCCAGTCTGTATTTGGTGCACGAAATTCCACTGAAAAAAAAAGCTGAAAAATTCCGCCATGAATTTCTAGTAATATGGCTAATCCACCAACACTTCACCTATTTTTCCATCAAAAATTAATGGTAACACAGTAACATAGGAATAAATAGCTAAAAATCCACCAACTTTGCAAGAATGTTATTTTTAAAGAGAAAAAAATTTACCATGGAATACAGTCTGGTTTATTCCTATGTTACCATCAATTTTTGGTGGAAAAATGGGTAAAATGTTAGTGGATCAGCCAAATTACTATTAATGGAAATTTATGGTAGATTTTTCAGCTTTTTCAAAAAGTCAGTGGAATTTTGTGCACCAAAACAGACTGGGGATCTCGGCCGCTCGGGTGCCGGCACGCCCCCCGATACATCTAACTGATATCTTAGAACCTCACTAACTTCAGACAGAAAGTTTACTTTAGTTACCCCATATAATTATTAAAGTTTTCTATGATAAATTTTATTTTCTATTCCAAATTAAATATCTCAATCAAAGAATTAAACTGTGTAGTATTAACATTGGATTCAAGTACAGTCAGTCATAAATTTGATAGCCTACAACAATCTACTAATCTACAGTGGTGCGCCGTACTGTGGTGTGCTGCTCAGCTTTTAGATATGTATCCATCAATGTCATGTAAAGTTCAAGTCCCAGTCTGTAATTGGTGCACAAAATTCCACTGACTTTGAATTTGCTGAAAAAATCCACCCTAAATTTCCAGTAATTTGGCTGATCCACCATCATTTACCCATTTTTCCACCGAAAATTAATGGTAATATAGGAATAAATAGCTAAAAATCCACCGACTTTGCCAGAATATTATTTTTAATGGAGAAAAATTCCACCGACATGTCGGTGGAATTTACCACAAAATACAGACTGAAGTTCAACTTAGTTCTAAACATAAGAATTAATCCAGTCTGTATTTGATGAGCAAAATTCCACTGACTTTTTGAAAAAGCTGAAAAGATTCACCATAAAGTTCCAGTAATTTGGCTGATCCACCAACATTTTAGCCATTATTCCACCGAAAATTAATGGTAACATAGGAAGAAATAGCTAAAAATCCACCAACTTTGCCAGAATATTATTTTCAATGCAGAAAAATTCCACCGATGAGTCGGTGGAATTTACCATGAAATACAGTCTGGGAATTAATTAGGAATTTATCTCCAAGCCAGTCTGCAAAGCATGCACAATCAGTCTCCAGATATTTAATTTTTGAGGCAATTTCTCTCCACAGATTTTCAAATTTCTCTCCAAATGAAAATGGCCAAAAATCTCAAAATACTCTTCAATAATCCAGATTGTGTTTGATGGTAAATTCCAATGATATGTTGACAGATGGCAGATATTCAATTTTTCTATTAAAAAAATTCCTGCAATGTCGGAGGCTACGCAGGCCAGGTAATAAAGCATGTCTGAGGCCAGGTAAAGCAAACTCTCCATTAAAATGACGAGTTTGTGACAGTTATTTTGAGCCCTTCAATTGCAAATGGCCATAAATTAATTTTCTCCTATGCCATAATGTTATTTTGGAGATAATTTATGATAGTTTGATCATTTTGGAGAGAAATTTTGGGAATTTTAGAGAGACAAATTGAGAGTTTATGAGACAAACTATTTTGGCAGTCTGCATAATGTGTCTCTTCTCCCACAGAGATTTTATTTTGAGAGACAGTTATTTTCCGACTCTCAGCAGCAGATTCAAAATCTCCCACAGCTAAATTAATGGTAACATAGGAATTAATTCAAAATCTCCCGCTGCTAAATTAATGGTATATAACATAGGAATTAATTCATGATCTCCCGCAGAGATCTCCAATTTCTAAAATTCAATCAAAAACTCCCGCAGAGAGTCTTGGAAGAATGTTCCATACATTGTTGCGGGCGGGTAGCCGAACAGAATTATATAGGTATGTGGTTCCAAACCATTAACTTAAATTAAGGATATTGAAGAACAGATTATTAGTAGCTTATTTTCTATTGCAGGCAAAAGGATGGTACAAGGTGAAGTGTAGAGCATAAATAAGAAGGCGTGAGAGAGTGCAGTTATCTGCAAACAAATAGCATAACTACATAAGCAAAAGAAAAGTAAACAAACAAAAAGTAAAGCAAATAATAAATAAAATCAATAATAAAGCAAATGATAATAAAGCAAAGCAAATGAATAAAACTTACAGGTTAAGGAAGGGTAATCAAGCAGAGAGAGGTAAGTGAGTTTCAGCGTTAGACAGGTTGGAAACTTAATATTAACATTAAATAATTACAATACCTTCGGAATATATATCTGTAATAAAGTGAAAATTAGTACACATGTCTATTATGCAACAGGAGAGGTTTTGACAATAAACATAGGACAGACCAGCTGCACTGGTACATGCCTCCCCACCAAACCTTCCTATTGCTAAAATTTGACATGTGTACGTATCCACTCACTTGCTTGCTTGACATAACCTACTCAATATAGAAAACAAACTCAGCTAAATTATCATATAGACAAAAATAAACACAAGAAAAGAAAACACAATGAAACACAATTACTAAATGAACAGAATCACAGCTACAAAATGAAACAAAATAATACATGATGAAACAAATAAAAATTATGAACATAATAGAACACAAAGAAAATGTCTACAAAATAAATGACAAAAATTGAAAATAATAAAATACAAAAATATGTGAAATGAAAAGTGAAAAGAACAAAGCTTCACATGCTTCCCCTCCACCCTTACAAAAAATATTTTATTACAAAAATAGGAATGGATAGTAGTTTATTAATACATAAAATGTGAAGGGTTTAGGTTTTACAACATATGTGCAAAAATAGTTTTTTTTTTTTTAAATCAAAAATATACTAAGTTGTATCGTAATCTCCATACCTATGAGCTTTTCTTACAGCTCTTTCTAAAGTTCTATCTTGCACGTTTGGAATATCTAATATTGGACCCATAGACCTTAATTGTCTAGTGGAACCATCTTGTGGTACGAGAGAATAGTAATCTGGATTAGTGGCTAACAACTTCCTAATTGTTTCTGATCTTACAACCGACAAGTCACCAACACCAAATCCGTCAAAGTCACCAGAACAATCAGTCTCACCAGTCCCCTCATTTGGGAGGTTATCAGTCTCCGATTTAATGTGACCAATCTGTTCATGACTCTCATCAAGCATATAATCAGAATTCACAGATGGCAATTCAAAGTCACTATCACTAGCTAGAAAATCAGAATCTGTCCAGTCAATTAGATTACTACTTTTAGTTATACAAGACAATCTGTGCTCTTCTACATCAGAACCAATTGAATTTACTTCAGGTACACTATCTACGAAACTTTCATCAACCAAAGAAATCTCCCTTCTAGCCTCTAATTCACAGCCATGACATTCCTTTCGTACTTCAGAAACATCAGGAAAAACATCTACAGGCCCTAATCGATCATCAAAATCATCATTCTGGGAGAAACCTGAGAAGCTAGAACTTGTACTAGAAGAATCACCAAAATAATCCACAGCAAAAGCACCATCTAACAACCCGTCATTAACTGGAAAAACATTAGGAACATTAACATTCATCTCATCATTATTATTGTATTTAGAATAATAAGGATGATCAACAATATACTTAGGAATTTGTCTGAATGGTCTCAGCCTAGAATGATGAACTCGTGAAATGTCACCAGATGAAACACACTCGGCCTGGTAGGTGACTCCATTACTGTTAACCTTAATGATCTTGTATGGACCTTCAAAGTTAGCTTGGAATTTATTAGTGGTGAGAAATCCCCTTCGTTGAGTTTTTACGTTTACAAGTTGGCCCAATTTAAAAGGCGAGAATTTAGGGTGACCCTCTTGCCACATCTCTTGAAGAGCATTAGGAACTGGATTACAATTTAAATCATGGGATTTTTGTAATAAGAAATTAGCAGGGGAACTTCCCAATTCTGCATGATGGGTGTTGTTATATGTAATAACTGCCCTTGGCAATGAATCGTTCCAGGAGTTTCCCGATTCAGTTATACTTCGTATCAGATTCTTAATGGTTCTATTGACCCTCTCTACAGCACCGTTTGAAGTTGGTTGGTAAGGTGTGGTCAATATGTGTTTGATCGAGTGACACTCAGCAAATTCATCAAACTCGAATGAAGAGAATTCAGGACCATTATCTGTAAGGATATTAGAAGGAATGCGAGGTAAAAATGGTAAAACATAGTAATTCAACATCCTTACAACCGTAGCACACTTCTTATCTCTAATTGGGACAGCGGCAACCCACTTTGAGAAATGATCAACTACCATCAAACAACCAATGAAGCCTTGTGACGTCCGAGGGAAAGAAATTAGATCCATAGCAACAATTTCGAAAGGATAACTGGACTGAATCTTAATAGTAGGAGGGGAAACAACCGTCGAATATTCTTTCATAGTCTGACAACTAGTGCAAGTCACACAAACATCACTACAAACTTTATATTTAGAAGGATGCCAAAACACATTTTTAACCAGGTTAAGCAGTTTATCACGACCAATGTGAGCGAATTCGTTATGTAACACCAGAGCAATTCCAACAAAGAAACTAAATGGTACAACAACAGAAGGAACCTCATCTGTGTAGACAATTAAATCATTAACCATTGACAGTTTGGAATGATGTTTGGCAAATTGCTTCACACGACTAGGCCACTCAGAATGGTTAATATCATTTGACAGACATCTGCGAAGCATCTTTAAATCAGGACATCTTACCTGAATTGACTTAAAACAATTAATGTCGTTAGACAAAGACAATCCATTAATTGTAGGTGACGACCCTTTAATTTCGAATCGAAACTCATTGTTAACAATGTCCATCTTGAGGACATGAGATGTGGATAGGGAAGTTTGGACCATGAGAACCCTCTGTGTTGACAGATCAGAACTATCAACTAACAATTGACCTGCCAAACCTTTGCCACTAAACAAAGAACCACTACTGAGGTTAAGTTTCAAATCAAATTCAGACATAAAATCCAACCCAATTAATATACAAAATGGAAAACAAGAATCATCACATACAGCAAATTTGAAAGGTACAGGCATTGTAAATGATCCCATGCTAAATGTCAACTCCACAGTTTTATCAATAGTCTTACGTTGATCAGAGAATCCAATTATTTCACAAATTCGTTCGTTGGTAACAGTAACAGATTGGGATTCTCTGATGGCATTCAAAGTTGACATTTTAATTAAGCTGATCTCAGCACCAGTGTCTAGCACGGTACAAAACTTATTATTATTAAGAGTTACAGTAACTTGTGGGAGAGAACACAGAGCGTGGTGACAATATTCAAAACGTTCATCAAAAGTACTACACAAATCAACATCCTCAATTAAATCCAAACTATCTAAATAATCAACATTACATTTATACGAAATATCAGGAGCTTGAACAGTGTTGATGGAGGAACTTGGCAACTCAGGCTGACTGAATGTATTTAATTCAATTAACGGGTTAAAGTGAATGCCACTGATACACTGAAGGTGTATGGCTCTATCGTACTCATCAAACTGATAAATAACAGGACTTTTCGGCCAGAAATAAACATTGATCTTAACAGAATACAAACGACTGGCAGCCATTAATAGATCAAATGAGGGAAGTTGCCCTTCAAGTCGCATCAGTCTTAGATTCTTTCTGCCAGTCCGGTCCAATTTAAGCTTATAACGATCCGGATTATTCATGAGTTCGTCCACCAAGAGTTCCCTCAACTGCTGTTCAGCTCCTGGTAGAGGTTTCTGATGAGTAAGCCTTGACAAACATCTAAAGAGGCTCACTATCATGGACTCTCCACCACCTGGAACACAATTAGAATCAATAACAAGACCCACAGGTAATGAAGAATCATATTCATACATAAATTCAATAGGTTTTTCATTAATGCGGGACAATGCATCAGCAGCAGAGTTCAGATGACCTGGCACATATCTAATTTCAAAATTATAATCAGCCAATTCTTCAACAGTTCTAGCTAATCTTGAACATACAATCTTCATGTTATGCAAATGCACCAGCGGTTGGTGATCAGTATAAAGAATGAATGGTATCCCATAAATAAACGGACGAAAAGTCTTCACACCCCATCTCAAAGCACACAATTCTCTCTCAAGGGTGGAATAGTTTAGCTGAGGGCCAGAGAACATCATTGAGGCGAACCCTATTACACGGTGTGATTCACCTTGTTTTTGTGCCAGGTAAGCACCAGACCCTACATTTGATGCATCGACCCAGAGCTCTATTTTATCAGCTTCATCAGAATAATCTGGGTACGCCAACTCAACCTCTTGCTGCATTTCGGATTTGAGTGAATTGAAAGCTACAACCATTTCTTCGGTCCAAATTAATTTATTGTTCTTTTTACCGCTGGTGTGACAAGATAAGGGTCTCTGAATAACTGAACAATTTGGCAAGAACTTGCGCTGAAAATTAACAAAACCCAAAAACTCTCTCAATTCACCCTTGGTCTGGGGACGTGGGTAATTAGCAACTTTATTTACATACTCAGGTGTTTTTGTGATGCCAGTTTGACTAATTACATGTCCAAGGAACTCAACTTTGTCCTTAAAGAAATCACATTTATTTGCATGAATCTTAATTTTGTAAGATTTCAATGTCTGAAGGACTTTATTCACTAGATCGAGATGATCCTCAAATGAGCTACTCATAATCAAGATGTCATCAATATATGCAATGACCTTGTTCGAAGGGAATGCACCTAGCACTGCCTGTATTTCACGTTGGAATGCCGACGGTGCATTTCTCATGCCAAAACTCAATCTTTTAAATTGCCAATGGCTTTTCGAAGTGGAAAATGCAGTGTACTGCCGACTTGATTCATCAATTGGGATCTGATAATAGCTCTTTACCAAATCTAACCTTGAAAAATACTTAGTGCCATGTAAACCGAAAATTGAATCAGCCAAATTGGGTACAGGGTGTCTATCAGGAATTGTCAACAAATTAAGTTTCCTATAATCTATACACATGCGTAACCCACCCCCTTTCTTAATAATAGGCACAATTGGTGAATTCCAAGGTGAGACACTCGCTTCAATAATATCCAAAGCCTGTAACTCCTGGCACTGTTTTTCGATCTCAATAGCTACAGGTGGAGGGAAACGCCTAGGTCTTTGGTAAATTGGAGTATTACTAGAGAGTTTAATTACGTGCTCAGTTACGTTAGCATGACCTATGTCAAGATCACCCTGGCTAAACACCGTATCTACATTCTGCAGCATACTAAACACTTTGGTTTGCTGCTCAACATTTAACATAGGAAGAGTTATTTGTGATAGGGGATTATTATTTGGCTCACGGTCCTCCTCGTCACAGTCTGGCAGCTCGGCTACAGAGGAAACCTTACCCACCATCTGACCAGAGTGAATATGAGATGAGTTTTCTCTAGCAATAAGCAATATTCTCTTAGTTACTGAATCCATGACACCATCGAGACCCTTCACCTTGTCAGCCAACTTAGCATCAACATCACCATCACAGAAATACAGCATTTGAGTTGAGTCTGGAATAGAAACACAAAAGTTAACAGATACACATTTAGATGAATTCCTATCGATGTACATATCTTGACCAGCATAACATTTGATATCACAATAAAGAGTCTGAGTAACAATACCAGAATTATCAACATATAGTTCAACCTTTCCATCATCATCAAAGTGCTTTACTATAATCTTATCTTTAATGGCTAATTCTATGTTATTACCTTTGAGAAAGTCAACACCTAAGAAAATATCACCACTAGACTTGGTATTACTAGGTTAAATCATTAGATGTAAGTCATTCATTTTAATATCACCAATAAATAAAGTACATTCAGAAGCACCCAGAATTTTAAATGGTACATTTCCTAGCCCTTTTAGTTCAACAGAGCTTTTCGTTATGGTAAGGTTCATTTTAATAGCTAATTCTTCCGAGATTAGAGAGCACACTGACCCAGAATCAATGACAGCAGTCACTACTTTATCATTAAGTTTAACGTTAACATTGAATAGATCCTTATTAAGGCCTACTAAATTTACATATTTAGGAAAGTTATTAATGCAATCATCAATAGAGTTTACTTCCCTTCTAATTGCAGTAGAAGCCTCCTCCTGATGGCAACAATCACTGCTACTCCCCTCACTGCACAAAGAAGAAGACCCACTGCCAGCTGCAGAAAAGAAATCAGACATCTTTTTACTCTCAGGAATCAGTCCTGCAGTAGATGAGTAGAAGATCCTTGTCTGCTGACAAAAATCTTGTTTAGGGAGTCTGTTTACATTTCTCAATTGTTCTCCCTCAGAATTGAGAAACTTCAGTTTAACTTCTTGCCTGATGTTGAGCGACTTCTGAAAGTTGGGTCGTATCTAGGGCATTCCTGCATTCTGTGATTTGATCCGCAAATCAAACAGTTACTATTTGCTCTCCAGCAGTTGTTTTTATTGTGACTCTTCTTACCACAGTGAGAACAGAATCTGGCTCTGTTATCAGACTCAGGATCCCTGTATCGACCCATTGCATTAAGAGGTCCAATAGATCCAGATCGTTGGGGCTGATGTTGTTGTGATGGTTGGAGAGCCCTTCTAAATTCTCCTGATGGATCGTCATGATCTGAACCTTGCTCGTGTAGCTTAATTCCAGAATATGTCCTACTTCGTGGCTCAGGCTCATATCTAGAGACACTATCTGACCACATGACTGAGTGTCTTTTTGGTACATCATTTTGGAGATCAACTGCCATCTCCATCACTGCAGAGAAACTCATACGTTTCGTTTTTCCCCTGGAGGTGGCTTTAAGAGTCCTTTCAGCATCTAGGATCTTGCCAGATATGAATTGGGGAATATTGCTCAAGAACTGTTGTCGCACCTGCAATGCTCTTTCACGTGATGACTGGGGAAAAGCAGATTCAGAGAGTTCCAGTAGCTTCATTCCAAAAAGAGACAAGTTTTCTCCTTGCATAGGGGTTGCTCTCAGGAATTCCTTCCTCCAGTAGCTTTTTCCTCCAATTCGTTGCTTTTTGTAGTAGTCTAGCAAGATTCCTTTCATTTTCTGGTACCTCATTCTTCTGCCACCCCGAATTTGGTAGACATTCAACAGCTCTCCAGATAAGAACTGTTCCAATTGCTGGCACATATCATAGGAGTTGCCTCTAAATTTACCAGAAAAGTATCTTTCATATACTGTGAGGTAGTCCTTTAAAGAGGTCTTTCCCTTCATCTCAAATGGTGGAGGGGTAACTATCTCTCTAGATCTCCCCTTATGATATCTTCCAGATGACAGTGAAGAACTTGATGATGCATCTCCTGTCACTGAAGAAGAGCTTTCAGAGTCTGATGAAGAATCTGATGATAGCATTATCTCTTCAACACGTTTCTTTGACTTCTTATGTTTAAGTCTAGTTTTCCGAGCATCTAACTTAGAATTTGAGAAAACTTCACTCCTGCTTGAACAGAAACTAGATAATTTGACATCATTGTGAGATTTAGTGGTCTCATTAATCCCAGCATTAACACTTGGCACAGTACTTTTGTTGTTGCCCTCATCAGCAAAGTGAGTGCATCTCATGGCTATTGGGGTTTCCTTCCAGTAGCGGTCCACGGACAATTTAAGAAGTATCTCATACCAGCGAGAGTAAGAGAATGTGGCATCATATCCCACTGTGATAAAAGGTACTTCACCTCTCTTTGATAACAGGTTTTCCATGTGCTTAGCTGAATCCACATATGAAGGACTGATTTGATCGAGGCTTACTCCCTGCCATCGAGGAAACAGAAGCCAACGAAGTTCATCCAAAGCACCCAAATAGCCAGCATCTCCTCTTTCATTAAACTTTCCATTTACAAAATCAGCTCTGACCCTAGTGTTACTGAACTGAGCAAGCAAGCTCTGAATTGCCAAAATCTGTGGCAGCTCTCCAAGCTTGCCATCAGATAGCTGCTTTGAAGAAGATGCCAATGGTGGCCATTCAGCTCTAGACAAAAGAGACATAGCACCACCTCCAGTTGATCCGTCATTCCCCTCTTCACTCAGCTCACGCCTCCGTGTTGTAGTCTTGCTTCTTGCTCCAGAGCAGCTCTCTTCATCTAGATTTGCCATATCAGGTCTGTCGTTCCCCTTCACGGGAGACTTTTCAACTACCATTATCTATTATTTACTTCAATCCCGTCGAAGATGCCACTTGTTGCGGGCGGGTAGCCGAACAGAATTATATAGGTATGTGGTTCCAAACCATTAACTTAAATTAAGGATATTGAAGAACAGATTATTAGTAGCTTATTTTCTATTGCAGGCAAAAGGATGGTACAAGGTGAAGTGTAGAGCATAAATAAGAAGGCGTGAGAGAGTGCAGTTATCTGCAAACAAATAGCATAACTACATAAGCAAAAGAAAAGTAAACAAACAAAAAGTAAAGCAAATAATAAATAAAATCAATAATAAAGCAAATGATAATAAAGCAAAGCAAATGAATAAAACTTACAGGTTAAGGAAGGGTAATCAAGCAGAGAGAGGTAAGTGAGTTTCAGCGTTAGACAGGTTGGAAACTTAATATTAACATTAAATAATTACAATACCTTCGGAATATATATCTGTAATAAAGTGAAAATTAGTACACATGTCTATTATGCAACAGGAGAGGTTTTGACAATAAACATAGGACAGACCAGCTGCACTGGTACAACATAGCTATTAATTCCTATATTACCATTAATTTTTTGAGGGGAAACTGGAAAAATGTTGGAGGACTAGAGTCACTACTCACTAGACAAATTGATAAAAATGTTGGCAGATATTTCTCAGATTTTTGAAAATGTCATAGGAGTTCAGTGCTCCAAATACAAACTGGCCATTAATTACATGTAAACATCAAGTTAAATAGTATGGCTCATGAAATTGAACTCTCCATCTGTCTCTCCAGCTCTCTCCAAAAAGAAGCAAATTTTTCTCCAAAATGATCAAATTATCATTAATTCTCTACAAAATAACATTGTAGCCCAAGTAAAATAGTATGGCTCATAAACTCGCAATTTATCTCTCCATAAATCACCAGATTTCTCTCCAAAGGACCAAAATAACATTGTAGCATAGGAGAAAATTAGATATTTCTCGCCATTTGCAGGTAAAGGGCTCAAAATAACTGTCACAAATGCTTTATTATCTGGTGTAAACATAAGAATTAATTAGAAAATTGTCGCCAGATAATTCAGGAGACTAATTTCAAGGCTTCAAAGGTTGCCAGATAAACTTCACAACTTCATGCATCTTTTGCAGACTGGTCTCCAAGATCTTGCAAAGATATTTTTCCCTCATAAAACGTCTCCAAAGATCTTTGGCAACATGGACGCGCTTTGCAGACTTGAAGTTATTCCCCAGAGTAATGGTATAGTCTTATAGAGTATGTGTCTGTATGTCCAGACCGTCTGTATTTCATGGTAAATTCCTCGACATGTCGGTGGAATTTTTCCTTCTTTGTTAATAATATTCTGACAAAGTTGATGGAATTTTAGCTATTTATTCCTATGTTTGGATGTTGGTGGATCTGGATCAGCCAAATTATAAATTATTTAAAGTTGTTGGTGGATTTTTCCAGCTTTTTAAAAAGTCAGTGGGATTTTGTGCACCAACTACAGACTATGTTACCCATGTTTCAACTTTCAAAGTATGCACAATGTCACCAATATATTTGCAACTTTTAAGAGGTGAAAAAAGTTGAAAATCTGTAATTAACAGTTAAATCACTAATGAAATAGCCATATTTTATTTTACTACCACATAAACTTGAAATATTTTCTGAAAGAATGGCAAAAAGTAGAGGGTTCTATCTCTATTGGTTTACGTTTCTGTCGTTTCATAGCGTTTTGTTATCAGTCACCCCTGGGTGAACACCTGGCTCTTGTTATATAGCTAACTAGATATTTTTGTAAATTTATTTTTATTTATAGCTAACCATCTCTATAGAAAGTGAAACAAATTAAAAAAAATTGATTTTGTCTGATATCTGATGAAGTAGCTACGTAGTTTCACAATGACTAGTAGCACGGGACATTCTGTTCTTCAGGTAAGTTCACTGGATGTACTATATTACTACTAATTTTTTTTCAAATGAATAACAATTTTAAATTAACCTGTTTTCTATTTGTTGCAGTGGAGGAAGTTTGATTTTTTTTCCCTTGAAGACTCTGTGGATAATGGAACATTGGAGTCTCTCGTCAAGGTAACTAATTCTTTACGAGTCAGTCGACAGTCACCATTTTGAAAAATTCTGTGTGAATTTTTGATAGTGTATAATGACCTTTAATACTACTAACAAATAACTACTTTGTGAGTCATTTATTTAATGCAATACTTTTCTTCCTTTGTGATGATTTCACACTAATAAGTAACATAAATATTAGGGATGGAATAATGCCCAAATTTTCACCAATACCGTGCCGATACCAATGCCTAGATTTTCACTTTGACCGATACCAATGCCTAGATTTTTCACTTTGACCGATACCAATGCCTAGATTTTTCACTTTGACCGATACCAATGCCTAGATTTTCACTTTGACCGATACCAATGCCTAGATTTTTCACTTTGACCGATACCAATGCCTAGATTTTTCACTTTGACCGATACCAATGCCTAGATTTTTCACTTTGACCGATACCAATGCCTAGATTTTTCACTTTGACCGATACCAATGCCTAGATTTTCACTTTGACCGATACCAATGCCTAGATTTTTCACTTTGACCGATACCAATGCCTAGATTTTTCACTTTGACCGATACCAATGCCTAGATTTTTCACTTTGACCGATACCAAACTTATCTAGATATTCACAGATACCTATACCATGCTGATACTGATACTTTGATTAGCTATTCAAATGATATTAATAATTTTGAAATTATTTAAATTAGGATTAGTTATCTTTATGTAATCATTGTAACATTAATTTAAATTATAATTTTTCATTGTAATAGATAATAAATGATATTATATTTTTTTTAAATACTAGTGGAATCGGTAAAGTATAATCAATTTTTGCCGATACTGAGTACCGATAGCTACCAGAAAAGAAAAGTTGACCATACCTACCGATACTTCGTCTCATCCCTAATAAAAATTGATTAAAGGTCCCCTCCACTCTAAATTTTTATTAGCTACTTTATTCATTAGAATTAAGTTCACTGTTATAACAGTAGAAAAAAATTCAAATTTGGTTCTTTATTTTTATTAGCTATAGCTATTATGTAATTTCAGTTGTTCTTGTGATTTTTATTCTCTTCAAATTTTGAGTAGCTAAAGAAAAAGAAAGATGTTCATCTGATGAATTCAAAACAATAACAAAGCTAATAGACAGTTACATCATAAATGGCTACCTATTCCATTGCATTACCAATAAATTTTCTATTATATGAAGCGATTTGATCCCTTTTCTTTTATTTATTTTAATTATAACTTAAAATAAAGTCATACAGTGAAAATTGAGTTTGAATATTTTTTATATAATTAATTACGAAGCAGATATTAGATCAGTTTCTTTTCTGTTAACTGTGATATATTATATAGCTAACTTTAGTTCTAAAAATCAAAGCATATCAAGAATTTTTTTGTTTAAAGTGAAGGGGACATTTAACGGTTAACACAAGACAAATATAAATTAATTTTTGAATCTAGAACTCTACACAATACACCTCTGACCTTAATTTCTGCCACACTCTGAAATATGGGATAAATTAGAATAACTCATTTCAGTAGTAGCTAGCTAGCTATATCTCTGCATTGATGTTTCTTTCCATACCAAGTAGCTAACTTTTATTTAACTAGCTAAGGGAAAGTTTTTGAGTCATTTAAATTAGCTAACTATGATTTTTTATCAGAGAGACCAAACCGTTAGTTCAGTGTGCAGTGGGCGCTCTACCATCTACATCGGTGACTCGGCTGGATATATTCACAGTTTGGGTCGATCTCTTCGTCCATCTTCTCCTTCCTTCCCTGCACATGACGCTCCTGTGACATGGCTATGGTCTGCTCAAAGTGTATCGATTCTGGTGACTTTAGCTGTGAGTAGCTAATTAGTTACTATCACATTCATTCTGTTAGGTATTTTCTCTTTTAAGTTTCAATATCTAAGAAATATTGAAAGCCTTTTAATATTTTGACTAAAGCTTGCTAGCTTTAAATATAGCTACCTAAGATATTAACTTGTCAAGTTGTCAGTCAGCATCAACTATCAATCTATTGATACTCTATGTTGAATATGTTCTACCCAACAGCTAATAGTTCACTAATATGTAAGCCAATGCTTAAATTTGATGGTAAAATTCTATTTTAGCATTCTGAGAGCAGAGGCTCTGAGATCAAAATATGGAGTCCTGACAAACTGACTGCAGATCAGCCTATCCTGCTACGCTTCTTTCACCCTGACCCTAGACCTGCTGCTTCCAAGTCAGGCCAGACTGCCTCTCATTCCTCAGTGGCACCTCGTGTAACTGCTGTTGCTGTTCATCCTAACCTCAATATGATGGCGATAGGCTTTGTAAATGGTGCTGTGATGCTCTATAGAGGTAAGTAACTAACTAAATAATTATTATTATTAATGAATATCTAGGTACCTGAGATTGCATGCCATTTTTCATTGAAGATTAGATAGCTATCTGTTGAATTTTAAATTAGATTTTCTAGGTACAAACATAAATTATCCTATTACAATACCATATTACAATATGTAGCTTGTTAAATAACTATTGCTTCTTATAAGATTTAATTATTTCAGGTGAACTTTCGAAAGAGAGAGACAAGGGCTCAACAATGCGTGTGATTGTAACTCTCTCGACTTGCATCACGAATCTGCACTTCCGAACTGCTACTCACACGTATTCAGGTCACCAAACTAATAAAAGGGGCCGAAATAATACAGCAGTCCCATCTGTAAACATTCTAACTACAGAACTCATTGTTACCACTCTCAGTAATGTGTACAGTATAGAGTGCACTTACAGGGATAAAGAAAAAACGGTAAGTTAAGTATTGTCAATTTATAATAAATAACTCCTAAGAGAAATCAGGAATGCTTTTTAACACTGACAACATTGTGAGCAATTGTCAGATTTTAGTGCTAGCTACTAAATTATAGAAACAAAAATGTTTCAAATTGAATTGAATCTAGCAGCTATGGATAACCTTTTGTAGCTACTCTTGTTGACTGAACGAAACCAACGGAAATATGGTAGATTGTCAGACTGTTTATTGGTAGCTAGCTAGCTAAGTCTTAGAGGTCTGGATTCTTTTTAGAAAATTCATTCCTACACATAAGACTAGAAGATAGCTAGCTGGTTTTTTGCTATAAGGTATTTCTAGTATAGCTAATTGGATAGCTGTTTAAAGAATAGCTAGCTATAGCTATAACATTTTATTTGTTTAGCCCATAGCTAGCTTGTGTACGCTTTCCACTAAATTATAGGTAGCTAAATCGTTTTATAATTTTTATGCTTTTCTATGTAACTTTTGCTGATAATTCGACAATTCATAGTCTGATAACAAGCTGTTTTCAATTATATTAGCTACCAACACTTTAAAGTTTCCTTATGTTTTTGTATTTGCTTTCAGAACGAGCTTGACAACATAGGGTGCAACAAAGGATGTTCATCGCTGTCTGATGACAGAGGGGAGCAGTTCATAGTTATAGCAAGAGATGACGCTGTGTATACATACAACAAAGATGGCAGAGCTGCTCAGTACGCCTTCCCTGGCCCTAAATCCTACCTACTCAGTCACAAAAGTTACGCTGTGGTTATAAGCAAGCAGTCTGACGGTAACACTCTCAAAGATATCTGCACCATCTACAACCTTAGGAACAATTTGATAGCTTTCACTTATCCCCTTCATGGTCAGTTGGTGGAGTTTGTGTGTGAGTGGGGAGGTTTGTACGGTATTTACAAATCGGATGATAGCAAAAACATTCCCGTCATGATGCTCTGCCGTGAGAAAGATTTGAAGAATAAGATGGAGATTCTGTTTAAGAAGAACCAGTATGACATTGCTGTTGGTCTAGCTAAGGGGCAGAATGTTGGATCCGAGGGCATTGCGGAGATTCTTAAGCAGTACGGGGACTGGCTCTACTCCAAGGGAGACTTTTCAATGGCAGTACATCAGTATATCAAGACAATTCCTCACCTGGAACCATCTTATGTCATCAAAAAGGTACCTAACTACCAACTTTATTATCTCGAGTATTAGCTACTATCTTTTAAACATCTGATAACTAGATCTTTTTATTTTTTATCTAGTATTCCCAGCTTTTATTATTTTTTAGATAGGCACTAAGTGCTATAACTAATCAGTCCACTCTTGTAGATGTAGTTGAAGTATACGACTGCATTCTATAAATTAGAATTAACAAGTTATAGCTAACGGCTCTGTTCTCAGAAATATTTTTATATATTGCTGGAAGAATTTCTTCATTCATTATTTCACAGAAGAGTAGTTGAACTAGCTGCATGTCAATTGTGATTTAGTTTGGGTAATATTGAATGAGATTTTAATGAAGATTACATCTCTTCATTATAGAGATGAACTTATTATGGTGAAAACTTTTCTCTAGTCATTCATTGCACAGAGGAATGATGGAGATGAGTTAGCATCAAGTGAATCAATAGTTAGCTCCATAAATTTTATTATAGTAGCTATTCATTGCTTCCAGTGGAAAGATATTAGGCTCTAAGTAGGGTTGTGACAATATGCTTGCTTTTAAGGGGACCGTCCCCGAAGAAATCTCAAAATTTTATCTTTTTTTTTTATTGTGTAAATAGTTGCTTTATAACTTTCTTATAGTGTGTGCAAAATACCAGAGGTATCGTGTAACTCTAACCCCCCTGGGGAGAGAGAGAAAGGGAAACGAGGGCCGGGGGGTAGGGAGTCAATATGTACTCTAAAAACCATCTCTCAGCCAATTATAATTCGTAATAATTAATTATCTCTCTATATCTGGTATCTAACCTACCACTAATAACACGCCCACTAAGGTTTGCAAAAAAATAGTCCTCAGTTACCCGCAGACCTTCGCGAGAGTAGTATGCTGCGTGCCAGATTATCAAATTTTGAATGGGAGATTACTCGTTAGCTACTTCAGATATCTACAAATCATGTTATTCAAAAGCTTTAAGGCTTTCGATTTTCCCCGGAATTCTCTACAAACTCTTGGAGAGTTTTATTTAATTTTCGAATTATTTTTCAAAATATTGAATTTCGAAATTTATATTTTTTAAATTTTGTTTTGTTTCATTAAAAATTTCAATAATTCGAAAAATCAAAAAACGCTTCAACAGTCAAAATCTGGGAACGGTGCCCTTAAAATCATAGATCTCGAAAATATTATAGACAGCGAGAACTAAATAGTATTGAATCGTTCTAAACCAGCAGTATTTAATATTCAACACCATTTCGTTTAAGATCTAGCTATGATTTAAAATGCATATTGTCACAGCCCTATTAAGAATCAATCACTTGTGATGACAATCGGCCAAATGGATATTTCCTTTATTGTTTTTCTTATAGTTTCTCTCGAGTGAGCACATGCCCCTGTTGGCTGACTATCTTGAGGCCCTCCACGCCCTTAACCTGCACACCCCTGACCACTCCTCCCTCCTTCTCAACTGCTACACCCGACACAAGGACGCTAGTAGGATACAGAAGTACATTGACAATCACAGTCAGCAGGTGATGAAGTCAAAGAAGAATGGCACAGCTAAAAGTGTTGTGGATCTGAGGAATTCAGTGAATAGTTCTACCAGAGGTCTGGGTGGGACATTATTCTCCTCTTCTGATGTTGAGGTGTGTCTAAATAGTGAATATTGAGATGAAATTAAAAATGTAGACTAATATCACTGATTGAAGCAAATTATCTAGGTATAGAACTAGTTGACTATTTACAATGTAAACATTTAATTATTTAAATTTTGAGTTTAAATTGGATAGTCTTATGAATTAGCTAGTTAGTTTTTGTAAATATATGTTAGCTAAGTTTATATTTTTCTTGACATTTGTTAGTAACTCGACCAGTATTCAAAGTGTAGCTCCTTCTAAAGATAATTAATTAATTGAAAGAACTGATATACCTAGCTAGCTATTGTAATGTTTAAAAGTACTTCAGTTAGCTAATTGATACAGATAGAAAAATTAGTCATACATATATTTTATGCATTAGCTAGCTATATAGTTTTTTTATGCACAAGAAACCTTACGAGTGCTTTGAAGTTTCATTACCAAACCTAGCTATCTCTTTCTTTCATTTCTTTACCAATATATCTCTCTCTCAGGCCCTGGTTACTGTGTGTCGAGAGAGTTCTTTCTTTGAAGAGGCTCTGAAGCTTTCAGAACTGCATGGCCTGCACAGTCTGCATATTGACATCCTCTGCAATGATGTCAGTCATTACCAAGAGGCTATCAAGTACATCAGCTCCCTAGAGTTCGATGCTGCCTGTGACCAGATGCTGTCCCATGGTTCTGTGCTGGCTAGAGGATGTCCTGACCAGACCCTGTCTCTACTCATCAGACTGGCTACTGGCTACACACCTGATGGGGAAATGTTGGTGGGGGAGGTGAGAAAAATGTCTCTATATACCTGGTTAGCTTTTATTCTGTTTGTTGGCTTCATTCAAAGAATAGGTAAAACTCAAGCTGTAGAATTATCGATAACAATTGATAATTTGTCTAAATTATCGATAACAATCTAAATTATCGATAACAATCTAAATTATCGATAACAATCTAAATTATCGATAACAATCTAAATTATCGATAACAATCTAAATTATCGATAACAATCTAAATTATCGATAACAATCTAAATTATCGATGACAATTATAACACTCGAGGTGTAGCTAGCTAGTGTGCTAGGTAATTGACAATAATAATTGCCAATTTCTGATGTCTTATTATACCCATTTAGTAATTTGGCGATAATCATTAAGTCACAAGAACATAGAGCTGGGTAGCATTTTTTAAACATAATCTGTTCCTTACCACAGCAATCACTGGATGGTTACGTCAAGTCACCAGAATCTCGCCAGGCTCCCCCAGAGAATTTTGAAAGTGTTCTCTGCAATGACAGTTTGCTCACCATTCGCTACATCGAAGGAGTTAACGATAAACTACCTAACCGACTCATGCAGAGTGGTCGACTGTGTGAAATGCTTCTGTCGGAGTACCTTCACCAGTTGGACACACTGAAAGATGACATTGTGTACAGAGACATATGGGAAGAGAAAGTGAAATCAATAATATCTGATGATAAATACCCCATTAACCCATCAATGGCGTGTCTGCTGTGTGATAGGTACAACTACCCTGATGGCAAACTGATAGTTTGGAGAGCTAAGAAGATGTATGAGAATATCTTACAGTACCACATGGACCAACACAACGAAGGGGAACTGGTGAGAGTTTGTGTGGAGAGTGGCTCTAGTGACACGTGGCTGTGTGCCTTCAGACTCATCACAGGCCCCACTCTCTCCAGAGCGCCTGATAGCACCGCCCTCACTACCATCCTCCAGAAGATAGATGAGGATAGGCTTCTTCCCCCAATGGAGGTGATAGATCTTCTCAGCGTGTGTCCCCATATCACTTTAGGACAGGTTAGGAGTTACCTTACCAGACTGGCTGATAAGGAAGAGAGGTTTGCTTCAGAAGACAGGGCGGCAGTTAACGAACTGTGTCAAAAGACTGAGGGCGTGCGTCAGTCTATCAATGACCTGCAAAATAGTGGTCTGGTCTTCACTGAGAATAATTGTGACGCTTGTGGTAAAGATCTCGGCTTCCCAACAGTACATTTCTTCTGCAAACATTCTTTCCATTCTCAGTGAGTGAAAACTTTTGTAACTCTATTAATAATATTTACCATTCTTCTAGAATTATATTGCATTAGCTAACTAACTCTCAATACTATAAATTTAACTAGCTATATTTAATTTCAGTAGGTAGCTATGCGTAACTTCTCAGCATCTGTCTCAAAAATAATTTCTCATTGAGTTTACTTTATCGTGATTTATTTTGATAGCTAAATCCAATGGTTAGGTTTAGAGTTTATAAGTAAATCCCTTGTTTTATTAAAGAAATTCAAGAACTGTCCTCACTTTTCCTAACTCTCTCCCATTCCTTTAGGTGTTTTGAAGCCTATTGCTCTAACAACGAAGAGGAGTGTCCAGTTTGTCAGCCCAAACACATGGCCATCAAAGACGCTCTAAAGAACCAGGTAGCTACAGTGGACAGCAATTCTGCCAAAGAGTTGGGATGCATGCTTTTAAATGGGACAGTAATCCTCAATCTTTCTTTATTATAATGCTGATAGTTTCAATAATTACCTATACACATAACTAGTCAAATTTTAGCTAGCTATGCTTCATCAAAGTCTACAGAATGGACGTAGTGTGTCTTCGTATGACAACACTTTAAATTTGTTTTAGAGTAATTGAAATGAATACAACTTTATATAATCGTTAGCTTCTGTTATTAATTATAACGGGAAAACAAATTAATTAGCTAAAAGATCTATTCAATTTTGAAACAACTAGCTAAGCCCTTCAATTTGATTTATCTGTGCTTTAATTATGAAAAAAGGATAACCTAGCTATCATTTTTAAGACGTCACTAGAGTTGCCCCAATCAGGACACTTTTAGTTAAATATGAACTCTATTCACACTAACTACTGAAATATCTAGGGAATTTTAGATCATTAGAGAGTATTTCTTGGTAACCCTCCACTTAACTTACTATTCAATAGAACATCTGACGAATATTTAACACTAACTAGTGATATCTAGAACAAAATGTCTTGCCATAGCTATGCGTTTTCTATTTAGTTTTTATTGCTGCTTTACCATACCCGATAGATGAAATCAACGGAATAATTATTATTTAAAAAATTACCCCAATGTTCATACATTCTTATCTCCCCTTCAGGAGAAAGACAGGGCGCGCATCCACTGCTTTGGGGAAGGTCTCATAGAGTCAGGTCCCACTGAGGACACACCTAAGGAGGTGGATGTGTTTGCAGAGTTGGCTGAGTACCTTTCTGCAGGACTCTTCACAGACTACAGCAAAGTACTGGCCAGTAGATCTGTTCAAAGGACTTCAAATAGAGGTTAGTACAGCTGGAAGTTTTACTCTAGAATCTAGGTAGCTAGCTAGCTACTTTTCATCTGTTGATTATTACTATTTTGTAGCTTGTATGATTCCTCTTTTATTTTTTGTTAGTTAGCTACTTTTTTTACTAAGCTACTTTGTGAAATTATTTTGTTAATTTGTTTTATGATTTAGCTATTTAATTTTTTTTTACCCAGCTATGCTTATTAATGCTCTCGTTAGCTACATGGTGAATAGTTTGATGATTTAGCTATTTTTTAATTTTATTTAACTATGTGGAGAAGTATCGATACCTTTATTAGATATCAATAGTAGCTATTATAAATACAGTATTTTGAATTTCATTTTTACAATGAAGAAGGCTTATGAATATTATTTGATCTTAAATAAATTTGATATTAACTGTGAGTATTGATACTTCACTCCATATTGCTCTTTGATTGCCATTTTCCTTTGCATGAATGACTCTTCATTTGACTATTAGTTTACTTTATTATTTCTTTGGTTGCATTGTTCAGCAAATAGCCTGCCAGAAAAAGGAACTTTGAGTTCAGGTAACAGCTCACCAGCTACTAATTCACCAGCTGCAACTTCACCAACTACATGTAAGAATTTGCACATTTCTCTGTAGAAATGTTGTCAAGTAGCTAATACTGACAATCAAGATATAGCCATTCTTGTTTAAAATATAAAATAATTATATCATTTTATGGTCGCTATACAGTATAATTTGCCCGAAAAATTCTTATAAATAAGAAATTATATATGGATATGGGCTTGTAGAACTGTATTGTTTTTTTTAATTGTTTGAAACTACTTAAATTCTCTGGTTGATTGAAGTTACCTAATGTTATTTTTTCTAATTTAGTTATCTATATTACGAGATTGAATGATTTAGTTGTTTTGCTTATGTTGTAGCGTTCTTGCTAGTTTCAAGTTAATTCTATTAGCTAAATATCAATTATTTACTTAATAATTTTGTAATCTAGATTCAACTGATCTTTTTAAATCCTAAATTTTGAAATAGCTAATGCATATACTTATCATTTCAACTGATAGCTAGATTTATTTAAGCATAACCATTCAGTTGCACTTTTTCTCTCACTGTTTTTTTTATTATTTTCTCCCTCACTTCATCTCACAGCCCCGAAATCTCAGCAACCGAAAGTTGTTCCAAATGCTCTGGAGAACAGTCAGAATGTTGCCTCTTCAGGTAAATATCTGGAACTGAATAGTTGGTACAGACAGAGGAGTAGTACGGTAAATTACGAATTATCGGTCAGTTTCACATCTTCGGTCATATAAAAAAAAACGATATAATAAAAATTAAATAACATTTATTATATCATTTTTTTTCTTATATGACCGAGGATATGAAACTGACCGATAATTCGTAATTTACCCTAGATAGCAATAAGTTAGTAACCCTAATTCTATAGCACTCAAAACACTTATCTATTCAACCATTTGATACGCTTACAGTTAACACTACCTGATACACAATTATTAATTTATCATCCATAACTATTTCAAATAATGAAGGAAATGCTATTATTTAATTTTCTATTAGCTAGTATCTGTCCAACTTAAATGATTTATTTTCAGAGTCTCGCCTCCGTATGAAAGAAGTGAGGGTACAACCTTCTCTGCAAACTGCTTCTGAGGGGAGAACGAGACTCGGGGACAGGAATAATGACTCCCTCGTTGCTGCAGGTGAATGACATCGAGAGACAAAAACAGTAGTGATGTATTTGTAGCCTCAAACTACACTCGTTAGGTCAAATTCCTTAAAATGAATTTTATATTTCAATCACGTATGATTTTGGGTCAAGAATCTTATATTTAATTGAAGAGTAGCTAGCTAGGTACTTTATTGTTAATGCATAAGTGGCACAGTTTGGCAAAGATGTTGCGGATGCAAATTTGTTCATGTCATTTCAATAATTTTGGGATTATAATTCATTACTAGCAAGTTAGCAATGGTTTGTTATCTTTTACTTACTCTTCATACGAACCAATCAGGTGCAGAGGCTCGTGTTCGTACAGGTGAGACTGACAGGTACCAACCAGGGGCAGGGGTGAGTGAAGGGCGGCTGAGGCAAGGGACTGGCACGCGTCCTTCACCTCGCCTGCAAGAGTCTGAAGGCAGAGTCAGGTCTGACGTCACTTCGAACATGATGGTGAGTTGGTAACCTTTTCTAATTGCTATAAATAAACCAAATATTAAAGAAAAAATTAAAAAAAAAATTAGCTAGCTACTAGAAAATATATTAATTAGCTACCAAAAAAAATATATCCCAATCACAGATTCCTGAATCCGAAGCAAGACTCAGGTCGTCCGCTCAAGGCCGCAAGTTTGGCGGTCAAGGTCTTGGCGGCTCTCCTAATCCAGCCAAAAGAAATGCCTCTAGTTTTGCCCCGTCATCTTTGCAAGACCACATCACCGCCCCCAAGAAAAGCCCTTCACAGCGCCACAAGATTGTGGTCCCTGAACCTCTGGAGTCCATCTCCTCCTCACTGTCGAACCCAAAGCCCCTGAGACGCGTGGAGGCGAGTAACCCCTTCGAAGAGGAGGAAACCAATCCTTTCGGGGATGATTTCGAGACTGAGGAGATTGGTGGTGATGCCTCCTTTGATGATGACACCACTAACCCTTTTGGTGATGAGGAAGCTGCCAATCCTTTTAATGATGATCAGACTGACAAGCAGGGTGGTGATGTGTATGATGAGACTCTCAACCCTTTCTGTGATTGAGTCAAGTTTTTTATTCTCCTCATAGCAATATAGTAACATTCCATTTTCCTCTAAATATTTGGAAACTTTATTTGATTACTTTCTAAGTATTTGGAAACCAATAGTTAGAAACTCTTCCCTCTATTTATTACTCAACTAATAACCATTTTGTTATTTATTCTAGTGAGCTAGCTATATATTATTTTATCAATTATTTTTATCTTCATTTTCCCAATATAAGTGATTAAATTAATATGTAACAATTCTTTCGGATCCTAAATCATTCCCTTCATAGTTTTGTATTTAGTGGTCTGCTAATAGTTCTTAAAAACAATTCCCTTTTTAAAATCTGAACTTCGTTTTTTGTTTCAAAATTTAATAGATGGAAGTCTGGTTGGAACAAAAAGCATAGGGATGAGTTTATATGAGCTTTTAAATTATTTGTTATTCCAATATCAAGTTTGTGCTATTATAGACCAGCTATTCAGAAATAGTGAAAATCTAGTCACTTTTCAAGATACTAAATGTATAGCCACTGAATATGAAATAGAATTTCCTGTCCAAATGTTACAAAATTCTCTCATTATTCTTGCCTTATTAGAACACTCCTTTATCATCTCTAAATTAAATACTCAACTTCTGCATTACTTGATTATTTTATTTACTTTAGTAGATAGGTGTGTAGCTATATCCTGTCTATGTTACTGTTGTTTTATAAGTGACAGAAATAGTGTGTTGGTTTATTGTTATACTCATTGCAAAACAGGTTTCTTTCCGGCTAATAGTAATAATTTCGGTGGAAATAATTTCTCTGATTACGCAAGATTGTTGATCTGATTTTTCTGATTGTGTTTGTTGTAGCTACACCTACTTCATTATTTTGCTGAAGATTATATATATTATAATATATTGTGTTTTAACCGTTTGTGATCATTTTACCTTTCTGTTTTATTATGAGAAATGGAGAGAAAAATTGGATAGATTATTAAATTTCAATGTTGTTTTTAAAGAACTTATAAAAGTGGCTAAATAATAGCGCTGTACCGTTAGTATCGGTACGACCTACTAAATAATATACTATATTTGTTGTAATAATAACTAATGAGTTAAAGAATTGTAACTTACCTCGGGAGAATAATTACTCTGATGTACAATTACCTGTAACTCTATTATTCATAATTTAAATCTAAAGCTAGAATACATTCTTGTTTTTAATGGATAAATAATGTCTTTTTAAACAAACAAAAATATATTTAAGTCTGAAAATGGATTTCTATCTTCTGAAGAGGTACTACATATTTGCTAGCTAATTAGCCTTTTGAATCGAGTAAAATTTGGAATTTGTGCTAAATGTGGAGCATGATGATATGGTTGTTGATTATCTTGTGATTAAAACTGTGAAAATCTAAAAGGTTGATCACTATATCTTAACTCTGTGAATAATGTAATTGAACAAGTTCCTTTAGTTTCTAAAGGAGTAGGAGAGTAGTTCTGATTGTGATGCATATTTATTACAAGCTATGAAATGGAGAACTATACTTTTTTATAGATTGCAGTCTTGAAGACGCGAAGAAATATAATATTGACTGTGGCCGGTAAATTTCACCGAGGGAAGTACCACCATGGGAGATTCCACCATTTTGAAAAAATAAACAAACTAACAGTATAAATAAACAGTTTCTCTTAAAATGTATTTCTAAGTCTAGGTAATTTATAATTGTGAATGAACAAATCTTCCTTTTAAATACAAAACAATTTTTTTTAGTCAATACATTATATAGGAATTAAATATTCAACTGATTAATCGTGACAGAATATGACGCTGGTATGGCAACACTTCTAGATTTAGTTTCTGGAATCTAGCAACTGTAACAATAAAATTCAGATTTTAATAATCAAACATTCATTCTATTTCAGTACGTGTCAAATCAATCAATAATTCCACCTTTCATCGTTACTGAATTAATTTGAAATATACATTGGTACATCTAAAACCTGGACGATAGATAATATTTATAAAATAAAATTTATGCAGCGAAATAGTATCCTTAATTTCAGTTTCAACATATATATTTTTAAAGGAAAATCAAACGGGATCCAAATTGTTGATCACTGGGAACTGGAAATTTATTGTTGAGTTTATAAAATTTCATATTGAATTTAATTGATTCATATATAAAAGATAGTTTAATCTGTATATTATTTCGTATATTCTCGCCTTAGCTTATCTCTTAGGTTTTACTATACATAACATATTCTTATAATTTTTAAAACTTTTTATCTAATGAAATGTTGTTCGGTTACCACCAAAAAGACATTTTTCTTTAAATCAGTTTTTATTAATTGTTATACCTACTGTAAATGAAATCCAGTATTATACGGTGAAATCTTCCGCGGTGGAATATTACGTGGTAGAACTTTCCAGCGGTGGAACTTTCCGTGTTGGAATTTTCCACGGGTGATATTACCTAGACCCAATATAGACATATGATGAACCTCATTTATTAATTCAATGCGTAAGCAATATTTAAAATGAAACTATCAATTTTAATTTTTTCCCGATTACTCTCAATACTCCAAGTAAATCTACTTCAAGTTTTCATTCTCAGTGTTATTTTCATTAACCCTGAGAACCATCCTAAAGTTTTAGGATGTAGTTCTACCTCAATAGAGTAGGTGTTAATTTCCTGTGGTGTGCCTCTCACTCGGAAGGAAAACAGAGCTGTGTTTCAAGGATGGGAAAATTTGACTTTCTCTCTAGATCCCTTTATTTTGCAGTAGAATATTATATTTGAGAGTAAAATTATATCTTTGAGCTACGTTTGGCCTTAGTCTCAATAAAAGTCCTTCCTCCAATACCTAATAATAGCCATTGTGCAATGATTTATAAATATACTAGTGTATATGTCCGTTAAAAATAACGGGTCTGCAGATAATTCACTTCCCATTGTTAGGTTACTTTAGTGAATTCAATTAAAATATATTTTTCTGCATAATCTAATACAACAGTTTATAATTAAAATACTTATAGATTAATTAAATTCATTGGAAAATGTGAATCTCGTGTATAGATAAGGCACCCCACAGTCCACTTCGGGGTGCCTTATCTAAAGGAGGGAAATATTGGAGTGCCCTATCTACAGGAGGGAAATCTTGGAGTGCCCTATCTACAGGAGGGAAATCTTGGAGTGCCTTATCTACAGGAGGGAAATCTTGGAGTGTCCTATCTACAGGAGGGAAATCTTGGAGTGCCCTATCTACAGGAGGGAAATCTTGGAGTGCCCTATCTACAGGAGGGAAATCTTGGAGTGCCCTATCTACTGGAGGGAAATCTTGGAGTGCCCTATCTACTGGAGGGAAATCTTGGAGTGCCTTATCTACAGGAGGGAAATCTTAGAGCAAGGTTCATAGACTATAACAGGTTAAACGAATGGGGAAAAAATTGCCATTGAGAAGACAACATTTTCTGTCTTCCTTCTTGAATATCTCTTAAACGGTAGATTAAACTTGTGCGTGAGTCAGAATAGAATTCTTTAGAATTTAATAATCTATCGAATGGTATAAAAAATATTTTAATGAAATGGTTATTGTCACTGCAAAACCAACAAAAACTAACTGCTATTCACTACGACAATTAGCAAACGAAGGAACAATTTCTGTCTTTCTTCTTGAATATCTCTCAAACGGTAGATTAAACTAGTGCGTGAGTCAAACTAGAATTCTTTAAAGTTTAATAATCTATCGAATGGTATAAAAAATATTTCAAAGACATGGTTATTACCACTGTTAAAAGAACAAAAAGCTAACTGCTATTCACGACATTGTCCGTTGATTAATGGGCACTGGTCAACATTTTCTACCGCATTAATTACTGTAGCTAAACGCCTAAAATAAGAACAAACCTAATAGTGCAATAATAAAATAAGAAATAAACAATGTAAAATGTCAATTATTTGTAACATTGGTTTCATAGGTTTTAATCTAAGAAAAAGTTTTCATATAAAGAATTTGTAGACTCAGCTCTAAGTAACATTTCGTACTATTTCTATTCGTTTAACCTGTTATAGTCTATGAACCTTGTCTTAGAGTGCCTTATCTACAGGAGGGAAATCTTGGGGTGCCCTATCTACAGGAGGGAAATCTTGGAGTGCCTTATCTACAGGAGGGAAATCTTAGAGTGCCTTATCTACAGGAGGGAAATCTTGGGGTGCCCTATCTACAGGAGGGAAATCTTGGAGTGCCTTATCTACAGGAGGGAAATCTTAGAGTGCCTTATCTACAGGAGGGAAATCTTGGAGTGCCTTATCTACAGGAGGGAAATCTTGGGGTGCCCTATCTACAGGAGGGAAATCTTGGAGTGCCTTATCTACAGGAGGGAAATCTTAGAGTGCCTTATCTACAGGAGGGAAATCTTGGGGTGCCCTATCTACAGGAGGGAAATCTTGGAGTGCCTTATCTACAGGAGGGAAATCTTAGAGTGCCTTATCTACAGGAGGGAAATCTTGGAGTGCCTTATCTACAGGAGGGAAATCTTGGGGTGCCCTATCTACAGGAGGGAAATCTTAGAGTGCCCTATCTACAGGAGGGAAATCTTGGAGTGCCTTATCTACAGGAGGGAAATCTTAGAGTGCCTTATCTACAGGAGGGAAATCTTGGGGTGCCCTATCTACAGGAGGGAATTCTTGGAGTGCCTTATCTACAGGAGGGAAATCTTAGAGTGCCTTATCTACAGGAGGGAAATCTTGGGGTGCCCTATCTACAGGAGGGAATTCTTGGAGTGCCTTATCTACAGGAGGGAAATCTTGGAGTGCCTTATCTACAGGAGGGAAATCTTAGAGTGCCTTATCTACAGGAGGGAAATCTTGGGGTGCCCTATCTACAGGAGGGAATTCTTGGAGTGCCTTATCTGCAGGAGGGAAATCTTGGGGTGTCTTATCTACAGGAGGGAAATCTTGGAGTGCCTTATGTACAGGAGGGAAATCTTGGGGTGCCCTATCTACAGGAGGGAATTCTTGGAGTGCCTTATGTACAGGAGGGAAATCTTGGGGTGCCCTATCTACAGGAGGGAATTCTTGGAGTGCCTTATCTACAGGAGGGAAATCTTGGAGTGCCTTATCTACAGGAGGGAAATCTTGGGGTGCCTTATCTACAGGAGGGAATTCTTGGAGTGCCTTATCTGCAGGAGGGAAATCTTGGGGTGTCTTATCTACAGGAGGGAATTCTTGGAGTGCCTTATCTGCAGGAGGGAAATCTTGGGGTGTCTTATATACAGGAGATCCGAATATATTCCCGTCCGTATCACTATCATAGTTACATTCTTCACGTTAGATACCCGTCGAGGAAAAGTGGTCACCTAATAAATAAACACACGACGATGATTATTAGTATAGACTATAGATATTTTGAGTGTTTCATTTATTTGTTATAAGAACCGCTTCACATTTGCGTTTTTAACACCGCGGGAAAAAGGCTCTTATTAATATTTGTTCACACTTTCGTTTTTTACCGCTGAAAGAAAAATCACATTCAATTTTTCCTTCAGCGTTTAAAAACGTAAGTCTGAACACATTTTATGAAGAGCTTTTCTCCGCGGTGTTGAAAAGCGCAAGTGTGAAGCGGCCCATACACATTCTTTATAAATTAAAATGGCTTAGTTATGTAGCACGTAGAGATACTCCATTTATTTACTTTTCGCTACATTTATTTTTCTATTTTCATACATATCATTCACTCACTTATTTTAATCGATATTAGGAAGTATAGGATAAAATAGTATTTCATTAATCTAACATTTTATTAAATCAAAATAATGTTTTCTTTAATAAAGTTTCTTATTAATTATTTTTTTATTAAAATAATATCCCTCATTGAAATGTTCGGAAAAATATTGTCCGAGTAGAAAAATAAATTTTAAAACCTATTCAATTGATACGAATTTAATACATAGTTAAATACTAGATTATAATGCCAGTATTAATTAATAACTAAGTATATTAATAATTTTAATGCATACAATTAAATCACATTATTTTTTAACGGATTAGTACACTATGTGACGAAAAAAAATTACAAGATGACGTTAGAAAAATGACACATCAATTATTATTGATAGTGTTTACTGTGTATTTAGATAATTTATTATTTTATTGTAAGATTTTTTATCTATTTATAACAGGATATAAATTTAAAATCTCATGCAATTCATATCCTTTCGTTTGCATTATTTAATGACTAATTGTGTTTTCATATTAGAAAAAAAAAACTGAATTTAATCCGTAATTTTTGTAAAAAAAACCTTGTGATGTTTTTTCCGCAAAATATTTATTTCTTACAGATGATGATAATACTAACCACATTTTTTTAACTATCATTATCGACTGCTTCTTTTTACGGAATAAAAAAGTTGAATTTAATCGGACATTTTGTTCAAAAAAATCATTGAATCATATTGTGATGAAAGTACTTTCGCAAAATATTTTTTCTTATAATTGTAATAAAAATCCTATTTTTTTAAAACTCGAATATAGATGAACGTCGCAGCTCTTGGACACTCATTCATGCTCACAGTTCTCGGATAGTGGGTGTTAACACAGGTCATGACATGTCAATCAGAAATGTCTAACGGTCAAATTGATTCATGTCCTATGATATCACCCACTGTCCTTTGAAAACTGCAATTGTCCGAGTAGGGTAAATTACGAATTATCGGTCAGTTTCACATCTTCGGTCATATAAGAAAAAACTATATTATAATTATTATTTAATTTCAGTTGGTATCCATGATACTTGCAGGTATCATGGATACCAACTAAAATTAAATAATAATTATAATATTGTTTTTTCTTATATGACCGAAGATGTGAAACTGACCGATAATTCGTAATTTGCCCTAGTGCGATTTTCCCTCAATTTCCCAAAAATGGAAACCAGTTCATGAACTATTTACTAACAAGTTCTATTTTCACCCTAGAGGAATAATTTTTTATTTAGTATTAAAACTATATTTAATAATTTAATAGGAATTTTGAGAAGTTTAGTTACTTCATTAATTATTATACTCGCACTTTAAGGCTAATATTAAATTATGTATGATAGAGCATAAAAATGAATTGCTTTATCTTTTTATTCGTCTGCTACACATAATTCTCAATATTAAATATTATATTAATGATGTTATATATGTTTATTCACTATTTTCCAAGTTAAGGGATTCAATATATATATAATTTCCAATGTTATAATATAACATTTAATATATATCTTTTCAAGACTTGGTTAAATATTTGATAGTTTTATTTTTAGGTCTGATTTGTCCAAAATGTTCTTCATGAGTACCTGGGAATTCTTTTTATAATGATTATCTTACCTGTTAGAAGTTCAGAGGATTAATTTATAGATTTTATTATTTAATACTTTTTCGAGAAAACATTTTTTCTCAAAATATAAAAATGATTAGTCTAGGCAATCATATTTTTTTTGTTCCTTTTAAACTATTGGTAGACAATATATTGCCCATATGCGCACAGCAAATGAATTAATAATTATTAACGTGTCGCGTACAGACTAGTAATTATTATAGGGTAAAACCAAAAAACTATAAAATGTTTTTATTCATTTTGTCTTACCAACGATTTATTTAACTGAAATCATTTTTATTATAGTTATGAAATTAGCATTTTTGATATACAGATACAACTCCTCTATAATGAAGTCCTGTATAGTGAAGTGTCCTGATTATTAGAGTTTTGAGTAATTAAGTATATACCCTTTGTAATGAACATATTATTTGGTATAGTCTTCCATAAAATGGCCATCAGTTTTCTATGCATCTATCAACTCTTATAATGAAGTAAGCTCTATACAGTGAAATAGTGGTAGTTCATTATAGAGGAGATCTCAAATCTAGTGTAATTATTTTTTTAATATATTACTTTAAGTGAGAAATATCTTTTTATGACTAATTATATCCACACGAATAATTTAAGTTCCAAATATAGAACAGTTACAAACTGATTAATATGACCTCAATATTTACTATGAAAAGGAAATATGTCAATTTCCCTGAACAGAATACAGTAGCACAAGGAACCTGCTAACAATGTAAATTTCCCTGACCAATCACAGGCTCCGATTGGCGTGACGTCACTATCACCCTTGACCTCCTTGTCATAAAACCAACCTGAAGATTTGGTGTATCCTGTACGTTATGATTTACTGCGGGGTTGAAATTAGTTCTATGAAAATAGTAATTTGAAATATAATAAGTTAGGTACTGATTACAGGGTTTTAATTTATTAGAGTATTATATGCAGTTGTAATTGGCGGGAAATACACTGATTGAGTTTTGTGAACTCTGAACTCAAATTTTTAGTTATTTTTGATATACAGTGGAACTTCTCTATAGTAAATGTATAGAGTCCTCAGTAAGAGAATTAAACCATATAGGGAACAAATTTTCTGTAGTCTGCGATAAAATGGCAATTAGTTTTCTAAAACTTATGCTGTTCATGGCAGACTAAAGAAAACTTGTTCACTATACGGGGTAGTTTTCTAACTCAAGATTCTAAATTCATTGTCGTGGAGTCCATCTATGGAGGAGTTCTCCCATTCGATTTTACTTTGTTCTTTTATTCTTTTATTATTTTTTATCATCATACGAAATTATGTACCTATATCCCAACAATTATTCATTATTAAAATTCAGTGCAAACATGTTATCGATTTCACAGAGGAATCTTATAATTAAATTATGTAATGAAATATAAAGTATGTGACTATTTATTTTTCCGTTGTGACGACAATGTGTGACATCAGAACGTAGAACGTTGCATGACTTCCGGTGGCGCTATCTTCTTTTCTGTGAGAATTAATTAGATTTTGCTGTTCAGCTTCAATTGCCTACAGGATTTTCGTCAGAATGTTTCCGCGATTGCCATAAAGTTCTCTTGAGAATTATTGCCTAGCAAGGAAACAAAGGTTTAATTATATGTAACTATATGCATAATGTTTATATACTACCGGTGAGAAGAAATTGAACATTATTTTTGCTTCATATCGATGATATATTTGATGTTCTACAAATTACTCTTGAATATTTTTTTTTTATTTAACTAGGCACCATTTGGAAATTACTGTCATGAGTTATAGGGTTTGGTAGCCGATTTTTAATAAATTTCGGATGATGCTTCCAAAAACGAACATCATTTTGCCCAATCTTTTAAAACATTATAAGATTTTTTCCATATTAAATGGGATTTAGAAGAATATAAAGAATAAAAATATAAAAGAATAAAAACGAAAATAAGTTTTTTTTTCACATGTAGAATCTGTATTACCCCATGTATTTACATTGTACAGGGTGATCAACCACTAAGATTTGCCAATTACATTAGTGATCTATAGTCAACTCGTTTATAGCTTGTAAACATTTATAATAAACAGAACATTATACTATAATCCTCTTTTTTTTATTTACCATTTAATTCTAGATTGCAAGAATGGAATCAAATAGTAAGAAAGATCAAACAAATTGCAGCGCTCATGCAGGCTGTAATGAGAAACAAACATGTTGCTAAACGGTTGTTATAATACCATTAAAACTTACAATATGGCAGGTACAACTGCCAATAAGCAATTAAGCATGTTGCAAAATTTCAGTGTCTGATTCGTGCAAAAAGGCTATTCGAACTTCAGAAGAAACGGCTCGACAGAAGAAGAAAAATGCTTGAAAAATATTCTACTGCCGATGAGAAAGGCTTCATATCGACAGACGAAAAGATATTCACTGTTGAGGCCATTTTAAATTCCCAAAATGATAGAATTTATGAACGACATGTCTCAGAACTTCCAGATCGCAGTCGAACTGTTTGTTATGATACAACTTACAAAGCTTATATTATATAGTATGTGTGGTACATAGGTAATGTACTATTGTAGCAGACTGTACAGCTAGTGTGGTAGGCAGTGCAAAAGGCACGCAACCCATCCCTACACCCCCTGTGAGGTACGAGTCCTAACGCCCTGTGCGGGTGACGACTTTCCCTCTACCCTCATTAATACCCTTGGCTCTCGGGACAATTGGACGTCCTTTCCCATGTTCCTTTCTTTCATCTAATAACTTTATTGGTGAAGTGAATTATCAGTGACAAATTATAGATCACGTAATATTAAAGCCACACGGGGGTATTAATCACACATTCATCGGACGACAATCAAAAGTTGAGTAAATAACCAACGTGATAATAATTGAGCAGAGAGTTATAGGTTCTATGTAATTAAATAGGTCTAATCAGCCATCGTCATTCATTTACTTTATAAGCTGGATTCTTAGTTAGTTTAGTATTAAGGTTTATAATTCTTTCGGTAAAACCATTTTTCGGTTTATAAATTAATTTACGAATCATCTTAATATTGCAATTCATAATCAATGTCAATTAATAATAAGCAGTAATGAATAAATTAATATTTGGTCCATTGCTTGTATCCATCTCCAACTTATATAGGCATTGAATTGAGAGAAATTATAGAATTGGAAAATAGTTTAATTAATGGAAGACAAATAACAGAAATCTGGAAAAATGGAAAAGTGAATAATTAGTCATTTGAATTAAAAGAGTGTCATCATTGAATCTTAATTAATTAATTGAAATAGGTAGCTTATGTTGTGACTCAGATGTGATCATAACATGTTTCTTTTTGTCAGAAACGCAGCTGGACTGATGGTATGAGCTGTGGTATGACCACATGGCCCAAAGTCCCCTCTGATCTTCATCGAATAAGGTGTCAAGGGGAATAGTGGGGCTTACCTTAAAATGTGCTTGAGGACAAAGTGTTTCCTTGGCTAAGTGTGAGTTTTGGAATGTTACCCAAAAGGAAAATTTCAATGGATTATGAGACAAGAATATTTGATCGACTTCTAATCCCAATATCATTCCAATGGATTTTACGATTTACGATTATAGCAGTGTGGCCAAATTGTACCAATCTCTGATCAGAGCTAGGCACTTTTTTGATATAAAGAAACAAATTCCGTTATTGGGTATGAAATCCAGACCTTAATAATAGCAGGCTAACTCATAAAATCATTTATTTCTCAATATTATTTAGATATCGATGATATGTTTATTAATGTAAATGAATCCTCTGATGCTGCCTAAATTATCTAC
This sequence comes from Caprella mutica, assembly GCA_947561585.1. NCBI lineage: Eukaryota > Metazoa > Arthropoda > Malacostraca > Amphipoda > Caprellidae > Caprella > Caprella mutica. The sequence goes on along the minus strand of CANNZV010000510.1, from coordinate 202,209 downwards.
GTAACTCAGGTCAAGTTCATCATTACCAGGTGAATTAACCACGACTTACCTGTTGCTATCAATTACAACTATAATTACCATAAAGACCAATTCAATACGATGATGCTATTCCTACCTGAAGGTATCTTTTCAATTAGTGACCAATAGTACTAATTCTGAGTGTCAGTTGATTTCCGCGGTTTAGAGTTGCTTTGTTTGTTTTGATTAGATTAGTAATATTACCATTGAACACTTCGAGTGTGAACACAAATGTGATGCTACTAATGATTGGGTATGACGTATGACTTTTCTTCATCTATTATGTGAAATGCGAGTCATTATATACATAATGTATAGGATATCACCGTAAGATGGACTAATTTCTTTAAGATATGTCTATACTGACATTAATTTCCAGGTTAGAATTTTCTGGAAAATCATTGTTTGAAGTTTATATATACCTGCGGTACACTGACTATTTACATTTCTTTTGACATCATTGAAACACGGTTACCTTAAGTACTATCTTTGGTATAAATTAATTTCAATATACTTAAATGGAAATATGATGTCAAGGAAAAACAGTCATTTGCATTATCAATATTACAAAAATATTATATTATAACATTATCATTACTATAATACTGCATGCGAAACAAAATGACCAAAACCGCAAATTTAATCATAACTATGAGCAAAAAATCATTGCATATTATTATTTCAATAAAATTTTATTGTCTTATCCCAAGCAACTATGACACATTGTGCCAACATGGGCACTAGATGGTTAGATGGGAAAGAGATGGCAGACTGAAAAGTGGCCTAGAAATTACATGGGGATAATGTGGTTTTCCATTCTCTTGGAATGTTACCTTGGGAGAAGGTTGGTTCAATGTGGCGAATCCATCCCATTGAATTGTCATATTGGCCCAAACTGATTAATATACAAATAACCTATCAACATTTTATGGCTGAAACTTGATTAACATATTGGCAACATCTTGGGCCGAGATGATTTCAACATAACAGCCCATGCTGTCACCATGTTGGCCAATTTTGCAAAAACCACACAGTACCAATATGATTTGTACACCTAATGCCAACATAGGCCCCATTAACTTGTGTTTCTTTGGGATATATCTAATTTGGGATTTTTTCATTGCAGCAACTATTGCAAATTGTGAATTTTTAAAAAAGATGCACATTTGGATTGGTAGTTCAGACCACTGCTCTACCTAACCCCCAGTAATGGGGTTAGGTAGTAATGGGGTTAGCCTCAAGCTGTAACCATACAGCTTGAGGGTGCAAGTGGCAGGTTGGCTTCACGGTGAGGCGGACTCTACCCTACATGTACCTGTCTCATTGATGTCAAAATGCTGCAAGTGGTACCTCGCTAACAAAATAAATGTCTTCCTCTGGTAAATTTTTCAATTATTGTTTTTTTTTTCAAATATTTACTTTAGCACATTGCTAATTTTTCACAATTATTTCATGAAAAATATTTCGTCATACAGTAATTAATCTAGGCAGCTTCAAATTTTAAAGTTGTCAAACAATTGAATTAAATCAATCCTGCTATTTGTGATGTCATTCACTTTGATTTATTTATGTAGGCATTTCAATTAAAAAAACCTTGAAAAACTTAGTGTGTGCCATTTTGTTTTACTATATATATGAATATCAAAAAAAAATTTACTGTTAAAATACTCATTTCACAAATCTCTATTTTATAAATTTTTATAAACAAATTTGACTTCATTTACACAAACCAAATTATAAATATAAACCTCCGTTAATTTTCTTTCTAGGCAATAATCATTCGAGTGACTGTTCTCTTGACTGCAAGGTTTAACGGAGGCGTAGAGTACACCTCATCTCAGACTGGAATGTAAACACTAACTCTGCCTCAGTCGGAACTGACTAGGAAATACCTAGCGGGGGTGACTCATAATTGGATCAGGTATTTGGAGACTTTTTGGAGCAATTTAGGGTATCTTTGAGCAAGTTTAGGGTATCTTTAGAATAGTTAAGGTATCTTTGGAGTAGTTTAGGGTAACTTTAGAATGGTTAAACGTATCTTTCGAGCAGTTTAGGGTATCTTTATAGAGCAGTTTAGCGCAGCTTTTGAACAGTTTAGCGCATCTTTCGATCAGTTTGGGGTATCTTTAGATCAGTCTGGATTGATTTGATTAAAAGTTTAACAAAATTTGATAAGCCCAATTTTTAAAATTATATGCAAAATACTTTTTTGGACGTATTTGTCTTCTTGACAATAAATAAATTTATACCTCATGTTAATTTAAACGGATTTGTTCAGCATCACTTTCGGAATATTTTTCACTGTCATTTTTCACGAGGCACTAGGTACTAGTGCATTTTTCCCTGGTTAGAAACAGGTTAATGGATGGATATTTTATCTAACTCATGACTGCAGGGTGTCCTTCAAATGGCATATAGCTATATTTTGATATTCAGTAAATAACATTTCAAGATCTCAATAGAAAAATGTTTGAAATCTTCATAGAAACTGCAACCCGATACGTTCATACATAAATTATTTTGATGATTAATCAATATTGAAGGTCGTGAAGTAATTTTAAATTAAATTTGAATATCATACTCACTAGTTTAATTTTTCATTGTTTGGTACAGGTTGATCAATAAAAAATGGGCAGTTTTAAAACAGCAATACTCTCAAAATGACTTCTACAAATCATAATATTTTGTACACCAATCGAAAAAAGAGAAATGGATTTCTTTAAATACAATCATATCAACGTACAGCTTTGTTTAAATGTACGATGAGGAAAATGAATTGAAAACGGATCACATCACGGCTGGATATTCGACGCTACAACTTATTATCGCAGTACAGCAGTTTTTCCCTTCAAAAGTGTTACTGCTGCTCAACGAGCATTTAAGATCAGGTTTAACACACTTATGCTCCTTCTGTAGAAGTTATTACGTGGTGCTCGAAAACTTACAAACAACTGGCAACATTGGAAGGACTGATCGGACAGAGCAAAGAGTTGAAGCGATCAGGAGTATTGATGAAATGATTCCAAATTCATAAGTTAGACGAATTGCATAAAATGTGGGGTTAGTTATGGTTTTACTTTAAATATTCACAAGAAAAACTTAATGTCAAAACCCACAAGATCCAAATTGCTCAAAAACTGTATGCAGCATATTTCGACAAAAAAGACAACTTGCTTCGTCGGTTATCGAAACAAACGAAGTAAACCCTAATTTCACGAAGTACCTATCATGTCAGAGGAAGCTCACTTCTGCTTGGATGGTAATGTTAACGAAAAAATTAAAGAGTTTGAGCAAGTCGAAATCCTGAAAATATCCACCAAAGATCGTTTATACAAAGAAAATGAGAAAGAAAATGTAAAATCGGCCTCCACAACTTTGTTACAAATGTTACAATGATTCTTCATTCTCAACGGGTCACAATTTGATGCTCGATCAGTTACGGCGCATGAAGTTTTTTACTGTACATTTTGAAGAATTGTCTGGAGTTGTAGTCATTGTTTATTCAGAACGGTATTTTAAAATGCTCAATGATTATTTTTTTCTATAGTCTCAGTAAAAGACTGCTAATTATTACTTTCAGCCTGACGGTGGCACATGCCACGCAACACGAGTTTCGATGGCTCTTCGAACAATACATTTCCTGGCAAGTCCATTTCAAAATTTGGTGATATTGAATGGGCGCCCAAGTCTCTAAACCTATAACAGTTTCTGATTTTCTGATTTTTAATTGAAAATAAAGGTATACAAGAGCAACCCACCATAACTGCAGATCTCAAGGCATACTGATTTGATTATGTAAAACTACAGAGAGTCATGTAATCGACCATCAAAGAATGCATGAATATAAAGTAGCTTTGTAAAACATAGGATTTTAGCTTTAAAATCATGTATTACTTTTGGCTATTATTTAAGTACTTTTGGCTATTATTTGCCTCGCTTCTAAAATGTGTATTTTTCACGTAAAAAATTAATAAAAGTCGAAGAGTCTTCACGATACAAGAAAAGACAGTTTTGAAATCCTTGAAGGATTTCTATCAAAGTAATGGAGAGATATTTCCAATTTTTATAATTTTTTTTAACACAGTTCAAATCCGAAAATCTGTAGAGTTTCTCTGAAAAGTTCAATTAGGGTAAGCTCATAAATATCGGTCAGTTCCCCATTTTTGGACACGTGAGAAAAAACAATATAATAATAATTATTTATTTGTTATAATTGACCGATATTTAAGAACTTACCCTTGTCACCAAAGATCGTTTATACAAAGAAAATGAGAAAGAAAATGTAAAATCGGCCTCCACAACTTTGTTATAAATGTTACAATGATTCTAAAACTGTCTTTGTTTTTGTTCCAGCAAATAACCTCAAAGATTTCTATTCTTTTGAAATTTACGAAACCATTTTCTTAAATAAAATCTCCATTCTCTCACAAATGATTTCCAAAATAGAAAATAACCACACGAACAAAATGTGTTCATTTTCAAAAGTTACAGATAGGTACTGTGCAATTTTCTAAAAAATTTGTCAACAAATGAAAAAAATCTGCAAACTGAGTTGATCACATTAAGCGTTAATTAAGTTCATAAATTTGATATTTTCGTATCTCGATTCAAGCATTAAATTTAAAAAATGTAATTAATTATTTATCCAATTCTATCTACAGGTTTAAGCAAAATTTTGTATTCAGGAGTGCAATTCCATTGGTTCATTCTTCTCATAAAAATTAAATCCCACCTTTACTGTCATCTGGTCTCATTTATAAATACTCGTGTGGACAGTGCTTGTCCACTTACATAATTGGTGAGACTGTGATGAAGTTAAAGGGGGAGAATTTGTCAGCATAAGGGAATATCTTTTAGAACTAATAACCCCTAAGACTTCAACCATTTAGTTTCGTGACTATTCTTTCGATTCTAATCACTCAATTAAGGGAGAAAATTTTAAAATTTTACAAACTTCAAACTTGTGTGAAGTTAATATATTGAAATCTTCACATTCATAAACAGTCGCCATCGCAAAATCTTTAATTTAGATATATTTGGTTAATAAACTATTATTTCTTTATTATTTTTTATTATTTGATAAATAGTTAACTGTTTAGATGACTTTAAACACAATGGATATCAATCAAAACCGTGACAGAAAAAATCGTCCACGGAAAATTCGTCTATTAAACGCAAAATAATTAATTTAAATGGAACGAAATGTTATGATAAATATTTTGATTTAAAGTAGTTTAGTACATAGTAAATCTACTTTGTTGTAACCATAAAGTTTGCCGTACTGCACAATTCATGATTGTTTAATGAAACATTAATCTTGATAGATATAAAATAATTTAATTTAAGATAAAATGTTTGGTGCCTTAGCGTTCTTAACACCTGAAGATGTTGTTGGCGTTAATTAAAATTTATGCGACGATGCCAATTGAGTTTTTTAACTACTTTGAAGCTACGTACATTGGAACAAAATTGGGAAGATGAAACCAACACGAAAACCCGTTATATCCAGTTGACTTTTGGAATGTTCAAGACAGAGCATCCTAATATTTGGAATTTAATCGTCCAAAAATAAAGGAAGAAGAGTTAACCCAAACTAAAAGAATTCAAACAAAGAGGTGTCACACAGCGTAAAAGTCCAAAATATCGAGATATTGTCGAACAAATATAGCTAGTATTGCAATACACTCCGAATGAAACAGAGAATTTTGCATTGCTGAAAAAGTCCAACTAATCAATTTAAATATTTGTTTAAGTTAAGTTAAGTTATAAATAATACAATATATTAGGTAGCTACATAGAATGAACTTTTCATTAACAGCTATAACTGCTTAATACATATGTTTTATTTTCATCTAACCAGATTTCATGCGACTGCAATTATCTTTTGCATATACCTATTGTTAACAATCAATAATGCCTTTCTTTCTATTCCTAATTTAAGAAAATGGATCAATTTTCAGTGGACGAATCTTCTGTAGACGAATTTTCCGTGGATGAATTTTTTGTGGACAAATTTTCCGTGGACGAATTTTCCGTGGATAAATTTTCTGCGGACAAATTTTCTGTGGACGAATTTTCCGTGGATGAATTTTCTGCGGACGAATTTTCCGTGGATGAATTTTCCTAGCACCATCAAAAGCAGCCATTCACCTTTTTCTGAAAGAAACAGTTTTTCTAAACATTCATGTCTCCCTTTTACTTTCAATATCACAGTTGAATTAGCACACATTAAATGTAAAATAATAGCGACTGTTTATTTATTGACACAGGTTGTTTACCTTTAGACAATTTAATGCAATTAATCACCATGAATCATTTTGGAAGGTTTTCCTCTGCTTTCACAACAAATACTTTCTTTTTAGTCACTCTAGACCTGCAAGAGATAAACCCAACTGAATTGGCCCGTAGTTTCCGTCGAGCAACATTTCCTATACTATGAATCATGGCTAGGTATAACTTATAAAGCCTTTGTTATGAGTATAAACGAGAGTAGTTATTAAAACACTAATTAAACTGTGCTATTTCCTTTCATCAACATATTGAATAATAGATCATTATATGTGTTACCGGGTTGCTATGTAATAGGGTTTCTAACCGTGGGTGGAAATACTACCCCAATCAACCCTCAATTCTTTCTAGGAAGTTGCTTGACGAGTTATTCCTCTTTCAAATACAGTCACTGACATAACTTTAGTTACGGTTAGGCTGGTTAAGATCAGCGCAAGATAAGTCGGAGAAAAAAGAGGCAGATCGTTTTCTATGACTCATTTTCTGTATCCTTCCGATACAGTCACCACTCATTATTTTGAAGACTAACTTAGGCATTTTGTTTCTACAGATTCTAGTCAGTGCAGTCTAGCACACAACAGTACTCCAATTAAGGTTGTATGCATTTAAAGTACAATTACTATTCTGCTCATAACATTGAATAATATTAGCAGTTACTGAATTTACAAAGAAAACACGTTTCTGAATTGTATAAAACTAGCTTTAAAGTGCTGTGTTTTTGCGTTGTAATATCTTAGCGCGTTATAGTTATTTTTAAACGTTTAATGCATAGTAGATCGGAAGTTGATGAAGATGGCAAAAATAACCTCGTATTATTCATTGGCGGCAAAGCATTGGTTATCATTATCAGTCATACTTAGCATATGTGTAATATTTTTTGAAAGTATATTAGTCATCGGCTGAATGTTTCTCAGTTACATGATTTTAACAGACAGGTACTTCATTTTCCTTAATTTCTATGTTTTTTCTCATCATATGCTTAATCATTTCTTTTTGAGTTCTGGATTTTATTTCTATATCTCAATTAAAATATTTATATCTATAAATTTTTTTAAATCTCATTTCTATATATTTCTAAGTATCATCTTATGTAATATGTTTCGTATTGTTTTCATAGTTTACACAACTAATTTTACTTTCCGTTCTTCTTATTTCAATCTACTGTTCTCATTGAATTAGGTTTTTTGTGACTGATATTGAAATTAATATTCAATGTTACTAAATATTCATCTTCTACTTGTCATCTGCATTATCACTTATAGCAGCTATTCATAATTACTCCTATTATTGTAATCATCTTACTCACCATCTTGAACTCACCTTGCTGTACTCACCTCACTGTACTCACCTTAATCATCTTACTCACCATATTGTACTCACCTTACTGTACTCACCTTATTGTAATCATCCTACTCACCTTATTGTACTCACCTTACTCACTCATTCACAGTTCTCCAGTCTTTAGGAATGAGTCAGTGAGTATTTTCCAGGTATCTTCTGACGTACTCATCTTAGTTACCGGGAGGGAGGGGTTGCCAAACGCCGCCACACACACAAAAAAAAAAACAATAAGGCCAAAAGTTTCATTTTTCGTTACCTTCGAAAGTTGGAATAACTTGTTAAATGGTACAGTAATATTACAAAGTAACTTGTTATGTTTTTTCATAAAAAATTCACTATATTTTACTCAACTTTCAATCTGAGGAAAAATTATGAAATAATTATGTATTTATATAAAATTTTAGATTTGTAATTACTTTAATTTTAAAAAAAGTTCAGATTTTGAATAAAATTATTTCGTAAAAATGTCTTCTACCAAATAAACATTTAATTTCAATTTACAGTTATTTAAATGGTGAATATTACATAGTAACTAAGAGTAGCTAATATAGAAACAATATTTATTGATAAGAAATATTAATTACTATAAAATTTCTCTATTAAAAATTTCATATATCATCAAATTATTGTTGTATTATAATTTCTAATTGTGATTAATTATCTTAATTAATGATGATTCAATTAACATTGATAGTTTATAAAAACTAGAATAAAAATAACAAGAAAGTCATATCTAATATAAATAATTATATTAAATTTACTACAGTAATTTACGCTTATATAAATAATTGAATTATTTATTCATATAATAGTTTAATTTTAGACTAAATTTGAACTTGTCATAAAAAAATTACCTCTTAAAATTGTATGTTTTGTAATATATTTTGTATATAAGTAATAAGCAACAAAAATGAATTTTTAATAATTACTAATAAGATGCAAGTATTACCCCCCCCCCCATTGAAATGTTCGAACCCCCTTTGTTTACACCCCTCTCTCCCCCCACCCCCCACTGTTTCCATCTTCATTTCCCCCAAATATTATAGAGTTGGTGGTGCGAATTTCCGGTTGACGCAAAATAATTCGTCAATCGTATACCTATTTTTATTTCTTCCATTTTTTATATTTTAATTTCATTTGAATTTAACTTATACTATCAATTTCAAATTAGTATTGAAAGTTATTATATTATATCAATCAACCACCGGAAGGGTACCACTACAAACTACTTTTATTTAGCATGAACTTAGCAATGCATTATACTATGCATGTTGCAGCCTCAGTTGCCAGTTAGTGAGTTATTAGCGTCCACACGAGCTATATAAGGGGGAGAGCGATTGCAAGTGTCAGCATTAGGCAGTGTACCGTTGCAGTGAGAGGTTAGCTTGTCAGTGTATGTGTTAGTCCCACTGTCTATTCATGACAAAAAATACTTTGATTAACTAACTAAAATCTGTGATATTTATGTTGAACATTCAATCTGCTGACTAAACTGTGATAAAAAATATTTTTGAGGGAAGTAGCGAGATGACCAGAGTTATGATTTCCAGCGTATTATTATTGCTGGCAGTGACAGCGGCGTCAGCACAAGTAGAGATTGCTGGCACTACAACTGCCTTGGTGAGTTGTGATTTTAGCAATTGATATTTAAATATACTGTCAATTGATTTTAATCAATTAAAGTATAAATATATTGTCAACTAATATTTTTTATTTAAATTGATATGCGATATTAATCAACTTATATTCGAAAAAAAAACGATTAAGAATTTTTTTTATATATATTAATCTACAACGACATATAAAATGGGTAATTTTTAATTAAAATATATTCTATCTATCAATTCATATTATTTATTTTCATAGTTATTTTTGTAACGTCTTTCATCAAATGAACACTGATAAAATTTTGAACTGAAAATAACAATTAATGATAACACATTTTAATCTGTGTATATTATTACCAGTAATGTCTTTAATTCAAAACAATACATTTCATTTAATTAGTTCTTTATACTACAGAGTGTAGTGTGAGTTGTACTACAGAGGCCAAATTCTTCCTTTAATTTCATTTGACGAATAGAATTGCTGCAATATTGCTTATTTAATCCATTGGCGACTGGTAGGCCCAGACTAACCGTCGCCCCATGGACTCGGTCAAGAGCATTTCTCAGCAACAAATAATTTGCTTTGTACGTCCAACAAATTAGACACAAATTATGTTGAAAAAAATTCACGATATTTAAAGTTTTTCTTTTTATTCACCATTTATTAAAAACTTTCATAAATCAAATTGAAAAGATGAAATATAGTTAGGTTATAGATAAATTTATTAAAATTTATAATCAATATTGATTTGGTATCAATTTACTGTATCGATACAGTTTTTTAGATACATTTTTCAGTAAAATTGTATTTAAATTTTTTCACAATAATATCCCACATAGTTGATGAATTTTCTGTTCAATTCTCTCACATAGGCTATGACGTCACTCAGGTATATAACCTTCCTAAGAATCCTGCTATGTCGTAATGTACCCATAGGTACATAGTGCTAATTATATGGTATATTAAGCAACACAGGTGACATCAGAAAAAATGAGAAATAGGATTTAAGATCTTTAATATGACTTCATATATTTATCATTTATTATAATGACTATTAATTAATGACTATTCATGGTATTAATAATTAATTATAAGATACGATTATAAATATTTCGGGTATTAACTTATTGGTATAGGGACTTAATTATAATATTATGTAATAAATATCGTTGCTTTTCTAACTATAGTCTGTACCGGTTGCAATCAATTGTTTTTTATTATTCACGAAGCAGTCTATTTCACGCGAAGTGCTCAGTGATGCGATTTTTATGTCTATTCAATAGCATCGATCTTCTACGTAAGCAGAGCTATGAGTTAGTATCGCCAGCGGTAAAGAATAAATAAATATATGAACTACGTTTTCTATCACTTTTAAATTAAAGAAAAATATGATTTATTGACCGTTTTTATTCTGCTAATGAATAAAGAATTTTTTTTACCAAAAAATGAAAATAAAAAGATTTTTTTTATACAGGACTGTTCAAAATTCGCCTTAAGGGCGATGTCACGCGAGTGTTTTTCAAGCGTTTTTAACGCTCGAAAAACGTCGTGTAACATTGATACATATGAAATGGGTTTAACAATAATTTCTTCAGAGTCAAAAACGCAGTGAAAAAAACGCCATTACCTAAGTAATGCTGGATATAATTTATTCGTTAAAATATATCTAAAAAAACTACGACAATTTTGGTGATATAATATAGTTAGTTCAAAATATAACAGTATTCAATATTCTGATACTGTTACCAACCACAAAATTAGCTTAAATAATTCAAACAAAACGCTGTCTACAGTCCTATGATTGTGCTGTTAATAATAATATTAATTTAAGGGTTAACTCCCTCTATTATGAAGCTCTATTCAGACACATGCATATAGAACAAACTTATTGGATAATTTGCACTCACTGTTTAAATTACTTGACTTGAACCCTTATTATAATTAGGCTTGTATTTTAATACTTAATTATAAATTCTTCTGAATGGTGCTCTATTCATGAATAGTAATTAGCAAACTAAACTTCAAATTTAATATTATAATTGGATAGGTCCCTCGAGTGCCGTTAATATGATTTATAAAATCGCAATCTTGACCTGACTCTCGGTATTTTTAAATAAATTATTTCTTGAAAGCTTGAATCTGCAGAGGACTATTAAACACTTTAAGGTGCATAAGCACATATAAGAGAATTATGTGTTTTCACTGTAGATACTACAGGGGTGCCACCTGCTCCGTAAGTCGTATAAAAAGCACCTGAAGATGACAGCAAAGATTAAGGCATTCGAGTCGATTTCTATTACTTATTAAACTCATAATTAGAACACGAATAAAAAACAATCTAGATGTGAAGTCCTAGATAATAATCATCATATTACAGTACTATGTAAATGGTACGACTGCTGATGTTTGCACTTCTAACTTAAAAAAAATATTAGATACAATGTTGTTTATAAGTACATTTTAATATAATTTGAATTTATTCATATACTAAAATTTTCTTTTTTATAATTTTATACATTAAACGATTGTTGAGAAATATTTTTTTTGTTAGAAACAAGTTAGAAATATATAGTCCATTAGGGAAAAAAGTTCGTAACCGTACTATGAAACATACGATATGAAAAGAAGTCATGCCCCGTACTCATGAATCTTAACTATAATCTCCGTTAAGAAATGCTATTACTCGAAAGTTACTGTTTACTAAAAGGTTTCAACTGCACCAACGGAAACGGATGCAGTGTAAAAAACACATGAAATTTAGGTTACATTTACCCTAGAAACGAGGGCCGCTTATTTTCTACGAATATTATGTGTTTTCTATCAAGGTTCACCTGCCCGAATGACGTCATCGTTCCTCATACCAAAGCTATGACGTCACGGCTAAGAAAGAATTACCTGTTTGAGTGTGTGACGTCATAGTTGCTGTAGCCAATCACAAGAGAGTATTTGATGTATAAAAATGTTACCAGATGCCACCAAGTAGACAGTTCTTGGGAGAATCTAACCATTTATTAAGCCGCACCTTAGTTAACTTTACAAATAATAGAATAACCAAAAAAGAACCTACATAAAAAGGAAAATCATATGGTTAGATTTCATTCAAATTAAGGACAGTTAAAAGTTAAAATAATTATTATTATATCATTTTCTGATGACCGAAGATTTAAAACTGACCAATAATTCATAACTTACCTTTAGGGCAATCTATTCGAAAAATAAAGAAATCATATAATTAAGTAGGGTGAACCTTGTTATTCGTCATTGCCAAGGTAACACTGCTTGTAAACATTACTAATATTATCCTAATGTAAATAAAGATATCGCGATATTATATCAATATACACAGTGTCATACGATATTCCGAACAAAGTAACCTTTTATGTGATATTTAATATCTTAATTACAATTCATAATACCTATCTTATATCAAATCACGAAATTGATAACTTGTACTATCAGAGAAAATAATCACAGTGATTACATAAACAGGATTATATTATATATTATTATTACATATATAATGTAAAGATAAAAGATTATCTATTTGAACTATAGGTTCACTAAAGTTATAAAAATGGAGTAATAAAAAAATGCAGTAAGATACATTTTAATTCAATAACAACAAAATAAACGAAAAAATATCAAGCCTAATCAGTGTTAGATAAACATGTTTCAAAGCTTCTGTCAAACAGCACTGCATAAAAACATGTAACATTTACACTATAAAAAACACTAAACTGTTGTGACACTCTACGTCGCATACCACAGTGACATTTTTTATTAAGATTTATAGGTATATGCATTATTATTCTTAATTATGATTTATACTTAATTATGCGGCTAATAATTATCTCTAATGTCCCTTTAAGTATTTACTACATGACGACAGAAGTTTTTATTAAAGACTTAGCAACCTATAGCAGTTCAACATTCTAATACCATGACGTCATACTATAGGGTACAGGCCATGTGGTTGGTTTGATGACGTAAAAGTATTAAATTCACTGTAAATGATTTGTAATACTATATTTTAATTTTTTATTTAATATTGTTGGCAGTTTTTCAAGATTTGATTGAGGCAGTTTGTAGAATCGTAGATATTATATTTAATTAACGATTTAATATACATGTAAAACGAAAGTTAATTATTACTCGTGAAATAAAATATTGCATAAAAAAATTGGATAATTTAATAAAAAATATAAATTTTTTAGAGTTTGATTTTTTTTGATATTTTTCCTTATGAAATTAATGGTAACAGATTAGACGTTGAAATACGTAGTTTTATAGGCACTTTATTTATATTATACGAGAGATGTACCTAGTGTTTTTACTGAAATACTTTTAATGTAAATTAATGGTTTATTGAGTGTTGCCAGAATATGTTAATGTAGATATTATGCCTCTAAATTAAATTAAAAAAAAGATTAATTGATATAATTATATCATTTATATGTCATGTCACTTCACGATTTATTTCTTTGCTTTATTAATTTAAATCATAATCATTTTTAGGAATAATGTTACAGGATTATATATGGAGTGACTTTTAAAGAGAAATAAATTATTTTATATTTAGTAGCTCGTCTATGGCTTCCATTTCTTTACATTATGTGTAAAAGGAACATGCAAATGAAGTATAAAATAGGTTAATACATGCAAACTAAGTACTACACTAATGCCAAGGTTAAGAGGGAACCTATGGTTAAATCTAATTAATGTAAATTACGCAATATATAACTAAAGCTAATTATCAAACAACGGTACGTCTGTTTTCTCCTGAGAACATAGAGTGTGTTAATTAATTATGTGTTAAATAGATACATTAATTCGCATGCATAATTGGAAGTTATCTAAAAATAATATGTTAAATTATTGAATATATTACGACTTTTATGATCATCCCTTTGATGATTATAGAATATAAAATTCTTAATAAATTAAAACATCATGATAATAATTATTATTTTAAAGTTATATTTCTTTATGCATTTTACCTTCCATCAGAATATTCACCTTACCACGGGTCAGACGATGATACATAATTTCACCAATTGATGTAGTAATATTTTATAATAGCTGTAACAAATTATATTTATCTACAAACTAAAAAGAAAAAAATCTTATCACGTACAATCATTATCCCTTAAACATATAAAAAAGTACGTCTACATTAATAATTACCTTGCTGTAGCAATTATATCCATTTATAGCATATATTATTATATATAGTACGGATGAATAGTGTTGTAGCATAGATTCAATATAGGGTTCTAGTATATATTCATAGGGTTGTAATATAGATACATAAGGTTGTAATATAGATACATTCAGTGGTTGCAATCACTCTATTCAGCCTAGCATGACGCTAGATAGTTTCCACCCTATAGCTTTGCTTTGATAATTGTTGCGAACCTATTTATATGATAGGGTAACGAATATTAATCAAATAAGGAAAATAAGTACACAATTTACAGGATGTTCAGATAGATGTCATATTTATTTTTACAGTTATAAAATATAATTAACTAATTAAATTATCCAGATATTATTTTAATAATATAAAATACAATAACTTAAGTTGCCGCTTTTATAATTTGATATAGTTAAAATATAATTCAAAACTATTATCGTTAAACGTAACTTGTGATAGAAAACATTAACCATATACTGAAATAACCATAATAATACATATAAAATTAGATATCATACTGTAAATCCTATACCAATGTTTGAGTATCAATGTTAATGACATACTTTGTTACTCATCTCCTATACCTTTATATTAGGTAACACCTGAGTCAGACGGAAGTAATGTTTCTTAAGAGTAAAACCCGTCCTGTACATCGTCACTCTACGATAAATCGTCATTCTTTGACGGGCAAGATCGTTAATCGTCATTTGATGAAAATCTAACATTTGATTTCTTTCATCCAGATTTAGCTAATATTTTTTTAAGAAATTATATTTTTTTATAGTAAAATAAAAAAGGGATTAAAATGTAACGGAAATAAGTACTAACATAACAGTACTCTAGATAGGCTTTCTGCGTTAAAATGAGTCACATCACTAGGATATTATTGCTAGTTAAGCAATAATTGAACATGACTCAACAGTTATTAGCTAATTTTATGAACGGCACTCTATTTGTATGCTTTGAAATTATTCAGAGTTTCATTACGCGTAATATCATTTGAAAATATTATTTGAATAATCAGGTTGTTATAGTTTATATTTCCTTATTGACGTCATGGTTAATTTCCGAAGCAAGAATTATTATGATTTGAATAAAGAAATGTGTTACTAAATACCTATATACTGTTATGATTGTTCGTTAAAATAACTGCTCTTTCAAACAATGTACCCTTTCTTATTATTGTTACATTTTTAACGGGACAAACAGTTTAAATGATGCATGTCATACACTCAGCCTCACGTCTGGAATTAATTTCTTTCGCCTAGGTTAATACCATAGAATTTTACTGCATTTAAAGTCTATGAACAATTTCTGGTACAGATATTACTCAGAACACTTGTACGTTCCTGCCTATTTTAACCTAGTCTTGTCTAGTTACCTAGTCATTCAGTATTACATTTTGTCACTAGGGGCAGCTAGTGGGTACACAGGATGCTTGTGAATCATGTCACATATTTTCAACTGGTTAGTCACTTGCATCCTTTAGAGCTGACACTCTGCTAGGAAAAATGAATCGAAAATGAACTCCTTACAGTGAAAAAAAATGATAACTTGGCGTATATTTATGGAGAAAAGAAATTTAATATTATCTATAAAACAATATTAAGGAAATACATAGGCTATATATAAAGACTATATATTGGCATAGTTTTACTTTTAAATTCATAAATAAATTACTTTCGTAGAAGATAAAGGGCAATGCTCTGTGGTATCTGAACCATGACGAAATTGTGATGTGAATTTGCGATACGAAGAAATACTTTCAGTCCCTTTTAATTAAAGCGCGCAGTGTCGTAGATATAAGATACCATTGTTCCCAAAAACACTGAACTTTAACCGTTAGTTTGCCGACAACAAAGGGTTAAATGGTGACAGGCAATGTCATAGAAGTTTTCCCTGCTTACTAAGTCGTACTTGGCCTTTAGAATCAATGTCAATCAATCAATCAGCTGAACACTGCCGCTGCGTTTATGCGTTGCTGTTGGTTACATTGTTTGTTTATACTTTTGTGAGCCAGAAATAGAATTGACCCTAGTATGAATGAATGAGCTTTATGAATGAATTAAAGTGTCATCAGTGGGAAGCATTTGCTGTCACGCTAAATAAAAATATTAAAAAAAATTAAAAACACAAAATTATTTCAGTTAATAAAGAGGGTACTATATATAGTATATTAAATCAACTAATGCAATTTAGAAATCGAATTTATTTGTTAATATAACAAATTTTAATTTTTGTATGAAAAAATATTCATATAAATTGCTACTATGTAAATATTTTATTGTTTGGGCTCAAATCAATAGCATGCGACTATTTAATCTCTGACCAACCCACTAACCCTATTTTCTTTTTTCAGATGTACCTAGAGAGGTTTGGGTACATGGACCCCTCTGCCACAAACCCCCAAAGTGGAGCTCTTCTGTCCCAAGAAGCCGTTAGACAAGCCATCATTGACTTCCAGGTAAACTAACCGAAGAAAAAGAAAACTTTGTCTCAAATTAAAAATATTTTCAGAACCTATGTTGAAGTTGAAGTTATTCATAAATTAACCAAATTTTCATATAATGGAATAAAATTAATGAATGGATTACATAACAAAATAATCAAGCGAGTTCATAGTAGATATTTATATAGTGTGTCATGGAACACCTAGAAGTAAACAGTTCCAAGAATTATAACCATAGAGATCAACAATTCAGGCGAACAAACTGTTACTAATCGATAGATACAATTCTCAGGTCAGAATATTGGAATGTGTCTTTGGATGAACATATTTTGTCAAAATAATAACTACTCGAATTATTATTTTTCTTAATTTTTAAAAAGATTTGTAAGAATCAATATTGCAAATGTAATCCTACGAGTGATCCAATCAATTTATTATAAATCTATCCGTTTCTTTTCAGTCTTTTGCTGGGATTGACCAGACCGGTACCTTGAATAATGAGACCGTAGAGTACATGAACATGAAGCGATGTGGTAACCGAGATATCATCGGCCATGGTGCCAACACCAGGAAGAAGAGATATGCTCTCCAAGGTGAAGAAAACAACTATATCCTACTATAAATTAAATAGGCCATGAAATCATTTGTATGCTTCTAATGACTTCAATCCTTTTACAAAAGAAATGAATTTCTCCATAATACTAAATGCATTGAAATTTACATCATACTTCTGAATATATTTGTAATAATCAATTATTGTTTTTAGGATCAAGATGGAAGGTCCGTGATCTGACATACAAAATCACTAAATACCCCAAAGGACTCAAGAGGACAGATGTTGATTATGAAATCGAAAGAGCTTTCCAGGTACATAATCAATACAATGGAACATTATATTAATTGACTTCTATCTACAACATTCATACACCTTCACCTTTGGTCAAATAAATAATCATAATTCTCATTGTTTCAGGTGTGGGCTGATGTCAGTTCATTGAGTTTCAAAGCTGCAACTTCTGGTAAAATCCACATTGATATCAGGTTCGAAACAGGAGAGCATGGTGATGGAGATCCTTTCGATGGTCCCGGTGGTACTTTGGCTCATGCCTACTTCCCAATTTACGGAGGAGATGCTCATTTCGATGACACTGAAACTTGGACAATTGATTCTTACAAAGGTTAGTTCATTTGTGATAAAGGGCAATGCTCTGTGATATCTGAACCATGACGAAATTGTGATGTAATTCGAGATAAAATGCCTACATTTAATTAAAGTGCACAATCTCGTGAAAATATGACACCATTGTTCACCAAAAGCATTGAACATTGTAAAGTTGCCGTTAGTTTGGTGGCAATAAAGGGTTAACATAAAAATGAATTGCTAATTGTTGATATTTATTTTAAAACATATCATTATTTTTTCATTTTTTTTATAAATGAATGACAATTTTATTCTTCTTCTCAGGTACCAACCTTTTCCAAGTTGCTGCTCACGAATTCGGTCACTCTCTCGGTCTATCACATAGTGATGTGAGGTCTGCTCTCATGGCCCCCTTTTACCGAGGATACGAAAGTATTTTCAAATTGGATAATGACGACATCAAAGCTATCCAATCTCTTTACGGTAAGAAAGAAACCACAGCCACTACACCTCGCCCTATCAGACCAACAACCAAGAGACCTCCTGCAGATGAAAGCAGTGCTCTGTGCCTGGACAGCACCATCGATGCCGTTGTTACTATGATGGACAAAGAGACATACGTCTTCAAGGGATCACAGTACTATAAACTCACCGAAGATTCCGTTGCTCCAGGATACCCACGCTCAATCAGAACTAATTGGGGAGGCATGCCAGGATTCTTAGACGCTGCTTTCACGTGGAGTAATGGAAAAACTTACTTCTTCAAGGGCAACAAATATTGGAGATTCTCCAACCTTACAATGGACAAAGATTACCCAAAACTTATCAGCAAAGGATTTGCTGGAATTCCTGATGACATCGACGCTGCATTCGTTTGGTCAGGAAACGGAAAGATTTACTTCACTAAAGGCAGTCAGTACTGGCGATTTGATCCAACTAAGCGACCACCCGTCAAAGAAACCTACCCTTACGACATGTCGAACTGGGAGGGTATTCCAAGTAACCTGGACGATGCTTTGCAGTACAGTAATGGATACACTTACTTCTTCAAGGTAAACCGTCAATGAGAACACCACCATATCAATGCTTTAAGAAAATTAATTAATTTAAATATTCCTGGTCATAAAATATGATACTAAGATTCTTTTTTGTTTTAGGATGGACAGTACTACCGATTCAACGACAGAACTTTCAAAGTTGACAGTGCAGATCCTCCTTTCCCAAGACCTGTCGGGTACTGGTGGTTCGGATGTCGATCGAGCTCTTCTCAGGTAAGAGTCAAACATTTTATAAGATTAATTTTCCTAAAATGAAATTGACGGTATTGTTTAAAAGAGAATTTTGAGCCTACAGGATATATTTCACTTTACAGAGAGTTGCCCCAAGCGGACGTGATGATTTGACTGCACCAGATGATTACGATGTTGGTGATGATAGTTTCGATGCTGGTGAGTCTCGTTAAAAATAATATAATTGCAGTAAAAATAGGTCTTAAATAATACTACTAAAAGATGCATGGAGCTAAAGTTTGCTTCAATAATTTGTGCTTATAACGCTTATATTAATTAATGAATTTGAAGCTTTGTAACACTATTTATTGATTTAACTAATTTTGAATTATTATTATCTTAACATGTATTTTGTCATCATTATCATTAACCATTTTTGCAATCATTTATTTATACTAACTGTACTATTTCTAATTTGATTTAGAAGAAACCATGGAGAGAGGTTTGTTCACTCAGTTGAACCATAATACGGCTTGATTTAGCATATACCTATTTAATCTTCACTGCGTCCATTGCATTAAAACAGGCACGGTGAGCATGCAAGAGAATTTAATATTTCCTTCCATTGAATGCTTGGATAAATAAGTCAATATTTCGTACATATTTTCGTCCAATATCTTTTTATCTAAAAAAGGACATTATTAGAATTAACCAATCACAAATACGAGTTAAATTTCTGCACCATTACGCTTTAATACTTGCTTATGCACGACTTCATTGGGATTGTTTTTACTAATTTACTTAATTCAATGTTCACTTATTGGTTGATAATGCATGAATATTGTTAAGAGAACATAAATAGAACAACGACAGTTTTTCTGCACTGCAAATCACTATTGGAGAGTATAATAGCAGCTACAATGGAAGTCCTACAAACTCATAAAAGACGCATGAGTGTTGAATGAAGATGCATTTATCACCGGACAACCAACACCCATCCTACACTTCATCTTCTCACGACTTTGTCTGCACGAGTGATAAATACTTGAGAACTATATTGAGTTATCAGTGATAGGTGCAGGCCCTGAACTAACTCTTCCAACCATTTGCAGCACAACACTACCTCCATCAGGCCTACAGACTTTTCACCACTCTCAGTCAGAGGACCAGCGAATCTTTTCAAAACCAATTCGGCATTTTAGGAGACTAATTTACTATCTATGTAGCTCTCATAATAACTATTTCGTTAAACTTACTTCAATGAACATTTAGCTTAGGAGTTATCATGACTTTGGACATTTTAACTTGCTGTGTGACAGAATAGAAAATGAAATACAGTTATCTTTAACCCGTACATTGAGGGTGGCTTTATTTTGGGACAGCAATCTGTAGATGTGGCACATCAGCAAACTTAAAGTTGAGCAACCGTGTAAGGGCTAAAAAAGGTTTAATCATCATGTAGAAGTGTGATTTCAACATCATTTGAAGTAAAAGTGACCGTAGAATTACCGAAAAGGCCTGGTAACTAACAAAGATGACTATAATTCAAAACTATCTGTCATAGCTTGTGCATTTAATTATTTATGAGCCTTGCTTCTGTATTCTATTTCATTGGGCAGCATTTTATGTGGTTTAATTATCTAAAATATTTCTTTATGAATTCTCATTTGCTATTTGATTGATACACATTTTAATTATATTATATTATGCTTCCATAGCTATAAATTAAATGAGAATTAATATCGAAATAGCCATTTAGCATATAGTATATAATTGATTTAAGTGCCTGCAATATAGTTATACCTATAAATAATCTAGTAGAGATTGTGAAATTATAAATTTCATACAACTGTATCAAGTTTTCGTATACGAATATTTTTTATATAATGACTTAAGCCATTCAAAAAATGAATTTATTAAATTACACAGTTTCTTCTCGATCTATTTTGTAACTTTATTTCCGATTCATTCTTAATTATGAACGATCATCGAAATTCCATTAAAAAGTAAATGTCTAGATTATATCTTTAATTATTCAAGTTTATATTATGATTGTTATTAACTCTTTATTAGGTTTATACACTGGGCAGCATGTGTTATCATTTCTCCTAATTAAAACCTTTTACTTCTTTCATTACTTTTTTATCATCTTCATTGTTTCATTTCCAATCAGTTTTATTTAGGTTCTCCTTCTGTTTTTCTCTCAGTGTGATTTTCACCAATGTTTTATTTTTTCTCTCTTATGAAATGCAGCCTCTAACTCTGAGAGCACCCTTCTGGAACTGCTGCTCCAAACCATATAGTCTACGGTGCTCACTACACTAAATCCAGAGACGGAGCGTTGATTTTTATTGGACTGAATCGTTTTAGTTATTTTGCCCATTGTAAATATCTTTGCTTATTACTTTCTTCTCAAATTTATATTTTATTTGCATATTGAATTTTAATATTATGTTTTAATCCTATAAAGAGTCTCAGGTTTAACTATCTTTAAGTTGATTTTATTTTTATAGTTTTTAAAGAAAATTGTAGATGATGTTCTAGAAAGTTAAGTTTAAATAATTTCTGCTAAGATTATAGCGATACAACCAAAAAATAACCAAATATTTAGGTAAATATTAGCAGGTTAGACCGAGTATTAGTTACTTCAATACTCGATAATGATCACAAAATGATTCTTATATACTTAACTATTTTATAAAAAGCACAATATCTTATTTGTTTTTAACAATTATTTTATCATTTGTTTTCAACTGCAGGTCAGTGTCACTTGAAGTTAAATATCTTATATTTCTATTATATTACTTTAAAGTCATTAAAATAATGTTTTAGTGTACACAATTATAATATGTAACCAGTAATTAATTAGTTTACTTAGTAATTTTAATTGTTTTTATTAAATATATTTACCATACCTAAATGATTTTTTATTTCAGCCTGATAATGTGCATGTCCGTTTGGATATTCCTGCCTGTCCGCTATAAGAACTAATGCTTACTATTAAACTGTGATGGTCTATATATGTATATTAGTGTTGTGAATATGTGTGTTCTTTTTGTCATAACCATAGTAGCACTTTAGTCTAATTTCTCCGCACTTTCTTCTTCCCTTCTTCACCAACACAGATGGTTCTCAAGACAACAGATTAGGCTTCTCCTTCAGACAAGACAGTTACAACCCAAGACCAGATGTTCGTGACCAGGTGTACCACCAGACTCATCACCAGGCTCAACAATCTGAGCACCAGTCGCACCAACAGATGGACAGTGGAGCGGTTCAAAGCTCTTCATCTTTTGCTAAGATGTTGACAGCTTTGCTTGTTCCAGTTGTTGTCTCCTTCTTGTAGATGTTTTATTTTGTTCTCACTTTGAATGCTCATTTAAGTTTATTTAACAAGTTAGATTTAACCTCTCAATTGTAAGTTCAAATGTTCGTCATAGTCTTCTCATGTTACAGTTACAAACTAGTTTCCTTAATTTCTTATAATAATGTCAAAACAACTTAACAAATATCTCTACTAATCAATAGAATTAGTGAACCCGATTCCACTCTTCATAATAATCCTTCCAATACCTTCCTTGTCTCTAATTATAAAATACTATTAATAATTTCCTATACAATGATGATTAGAAATTTGCAATACTATTTGTAATAATGTGTTCCATTCAGAAACAGGAATTAGGTCGCTATCAGCTTGTCACAAATTATTAATGTAAGGTGAAATTGAAAAAGTGTTTGGAAACATGAAGACATTTATTTATAAGAAAAATTGGCTATTGGGAATAGGAAATTCTAAAATAGAGCAGCATCGTGCCATTGCCTAGAAATTACAGTGTCATTAATTTAAGTTATTGATCTCAAAAGGACAGGCATAGTAGAAATAGATGGGGACTATGATTGAGATAATGAGTTTTAGTGTTCTATTCAAACCAAAGATTTGTTGCATTTACTGTTTAATTAGATTTAATACTGAAAGACTTCTATAAAACTGTTTCCGAGCGAAATACCTTAGATTTTACTATCAGTGAGCTGGGATAGAGTTGGCATTTTAATTATAACAATCAACGAATATACTCTTCATTAAAACTACATAAATATAGAATATCAATATTCAATATATATATACGATAAATAATTTCCATGCAACCTCGGGCTTCCATGTTATAGTATTAACATAATTAGTGTGGTAGAAATATAGCATGACATATATAATCGGCATGACATATCTTAAAATGTACAATAAATATTTATTTTCTATGATATGATATTTGAAATTGATATAATTTTAGTTCTTTCCTCTGTATGTATTAAAGTGTAAATAGAAATAAATGTTAATGTAAGCTAATGATTGCTTCTATGTGTTCTATGTTTCTTTAGAATAAAATAATATTTGATTACTAATAACAGTCATTGAAAACTATACCTTATAATGAAAGACAACCACACAAATTGGTAGATTACTAAACAACTATATTAGTAATACTGCTCTTTTAACGTCAACATCTTCTCTCAAAAATAAGATTTAGTTACTGAAAAAAAAAAATCAGAAAAAAAATTTCAGAAATTTTTTTTAAGAAAAAAATCTTTTTCAAAAAAAAATCATATTGTAATATTTTTAAATAGTTTCACTAATCCAAATTTCTTTTCCTATTCAATGTAACTGGTTTCCTACTCTCTCCATAATTTTCTACATAATTAGCCTCTTTACTATCTTTATTCTGCTGAGCGTCAAAGCTTGCTTGGCGAGTGTGCTTGTTGTCCCTGCTTGTGATAGGCTGGAAGCAGCTGTCACTGCTAGTGGCGAAAGGAACAAGCTTCGATGTACTCTTGGACGACTTGCGTGATTTTTTCTCAATTTTTCTGTTAGGTTTTTCCGCCTTGTAGGCATCAAATGGAACAAAGTGTGAATATGGAAGGTGCTGCCCCCTGGTAGCGGCGATTGAAGAAGAGCTTCCACTGTACAAATCCTCTCTCGACTGATATGAAAAAAGTAAACAGTATTAGAAAAACGGTAAAACAGGCAATAACATATAAAAACAACTCAATATGATTCAACCAACTTTTTTAATTAAAAAGATAATTTTTCCATGAGAAACAAGAAGCATTAAACTAAATTGAATCAAATGAAGATCATCTAACTATTTGAATTACTAAATCATAGTGAAACCTGACGTATTAATAGTTTATTCAACATAGACACAGAAAAGTCATTTCGGAATCGGGAGTCTTACTCACATAGTTAGTAGCATTAACCAGTCCGTTCTCGTGGTTAGTGCCGTAGGTGATGGTGTTCATGTCCCCTTCATCGCGAGGACTATACAGGTCCTGACCATGGGGGTGGTGCCCATTGGGGTGGAGACCCCTCTGGTCAACCGGGGGCAAGAGGTTGGGCGGGTAGCGCCCCAACTGCAACGGAAGAGAAGAGCTGCTATAGTTTGGTAAATTAGATCTGATGTTCAGAAAATTAATTAAAACATGTGACTTTGTTGAAAAGAATAAATGGAAACAGTCATCTAAACTTTGAATACAAAATGTGAAACGTTGTGAAGAACTATCAGAAAAAAGAGTGTCTGTGATGATTTTACCACGTTTCAAATAAATTTTAGTTTAAATAACACTTAATTATATTATTTGAATTTCGTATAAGTATGGAAATATAATATTAATTCGAAAATATTAGGAGAGGAGAAAGCTGTATTCAGAAAATTGACTGTCATATTGACTCTTTTCTCTGATAGTACTCCGCTTGTTTTCAATTAGAATATTAGAACCTTTACTGCATATTGGATAGACTGATGAAAACTAATTCGAACATTCGTAACGCAATTTATCTCACAGAATTTGGAAGTTTCCATTTACCTGTGATTTATGAGACGCTATTTGTTGATAGTCCTGGAAATTAACAGACTCTCTGTACTTGGAATGTCTGTTGGCCCTTTGTCTCTCGTCTTCAGGAGCTGGCGAAGGAGGGACTAAGTCTTCCATTGGAAGAGTTGCTGACACGTAGTGGTAGATTTGAGAGGAGTTGTTGTAATCTGAAGAGCCTGTGAAGATAAATACAACAGTAGAATGACACTCTTAATCTCGTATTCAATGTAATTTATATTCTATCTCACCGTCCGATCTCATCTGCCTAGATTCATAACTCATTCCGTACAAGTCTTGAGCGTTATGTTCGTACTCTGATTTCTTGGAATCATTGGGAGACTCTTTGGCTTTGTCCGTGCATGGAAGAGGAGGAAACGGTACATTTGAGAACTTGTCTCCTGGAATTGAAAGAGAAAAATAGCATATTATTAAAAGTAGCTAAATGATATAATTTGAATATTTCATTACCGTAAGAATATCACAATAAAGTTATGTGTCCTTCAAAAGTTCTATGCACATGAATGAGAAATTAAACAAATTTAAAATAAGTTTAATATCAGAAAGAAATTAAAACTCACGTAAAAAATAATTGAGTAGGTACTTCTAACTAAGTAATTTAACTAGCTCACACAAACATCAGAAAATAAAACAAAGGGTTTTTATTTTTTAATATAAGAATGAGAATCAAAAGGATAAAGGTACAAAAAAAAAATTATACAGTACTGGAAAAATGAATATGGACTTTTGATGGGGTATTAAAAAACAATATGGAGACTGTAGAAAAAATGATGGGGAATTTGGAGAAAGTGAAGGTAATGGGGAAACAACCGATGAAGCCCTTACGGATACGAAATTTTGTCAAACTAAGTGTTAATGAATAATCAAGAGGTATTGTTTTATCAGTGAATTAAAATAAATCCATTTACAGTCAAAGAAATTGCTTAAATTAATCTTTTTGTAGACAAAATGTCGATTATGAAAAATCCATAATAAATTTTCCAGTATGTACTGTATAGTACTTTTAAGATAATTAAAAAAATTCTGTGGCCCAAACATCTCATTCACAGTACGAATATTATCCAATGAAGTAATCGAATTCTTATATAATCATCGAAACAAATCCAATATCTTGTCCAATTTCACTTTCTGTCATCATTCTAATAATTGTCAAATTGAAAACCTTCAACTTATTCATACAGTATCCCTCAGGGAAATATATAATCATTAACAGCAGGCAATACAACTTAAAGGAAAGACTAACGTGAATAGAGGCACACGCAGGCGGCTGACACGATCATAACAAGAGCTGATATGGAGAGTACAATCGGTAGGAGTACTTTGGAGTCAGACCAGTGGTCTAGAGGAGCGTCATTGGGAGTGAGGTGGTAGTTAGTACCCACACTGGCCACCATACCTAAAACAGAAAATGAAAAAAAGATTTGCAGTAGAAATAATTATTTGTATATGAAATCAGTTTAATTATGTAAGCTGAGATTTCTAAAATGTTTGCTATATTTGAAAAAAAAATCTCTCAAAAATCTAAGATTTCTCGCTATAGTTTTTGAAAATTAGATCGGTTGTACTGAAAATTAATTGAAAAATGTGACTTTTTGGAATGAAGGCAAGGAAAATTGTTATGTTGATAGATTTCTGATAATGCTTTAAAATCATATATAATTACAAGGATAGATGACAAAAACCTTGTAATATAAAAATAAAAGGACACATTTTTGTAATATAAATACAAAATGGGTCTCATTTTTTTCCTCTGAAAGTTCCAAGTATGTTATCTGTATTTAGATTATTTACCTCTGCTAATAGGTTTTAAGTAATTTTAAGTAATGTAATTAAGTAGATAAATTTATCACCAATTGTAGTACAAACTTACATGCTTATTGCAATGTGTCCATACATTAATTTATTTATTTATAAATGGGATAGAAGGAAGATTCAATAGGGTAAGTTACGAATTATCGGTCAGTTCCACATCTTCGATGATATAAGAAAAAGTATATAAATAATAATCATTTAATTTTAATTTTAATGGGCATCCATGATCACTGCATGTATTAAAAATTAAATAATATTTATTATAAAGTTCTTTCTTATATGACCGAAGATGTGGAATCGACCAATAATTCGTACCGTACCCTTCAAACAAAAACACACAGCATCAGAGGTTATTTTCTAATAATAACACACTCACCAACATCACTGGCGACTGTGGTGCGGATGCTATAAAAGGCTTCAGTTTCCCCGGCACTGTTGAAGGCAGTCACTTTGATGGTGTACGAGTGGGAGGCCTGCAGACCCCCAATGGTGTAGGTTCTGATTGGGGGGATGGAGCTGCTTGCTGGACAAAAGAAAGGGAGAATTGAAGGTAGTTATTTCAAATACCATTTAGGTGTTTCGAATAACAATTAAGCTATTTCGAATAACAGAGGTTGAAATATAAATGCTATGTACTCAATAAATCAGGAAATTGAATAATTTCGTTAGAAATTGTAGATAGTGAAATTGAAACGATTTTTATCTCAAAAAAGTATATCAATAAAGGTATTTATATTATTTAATAACACAGTTTTGGATAATAAATGTTCTTACTGAGATCCAATTGAAATAGAACATTTTGAAAATAAGATTTGATGTTAACCTGTTGTCCAGTGATCCTGAGTCTTTTCCTTGTACTGAGCTATGAAATGAGTTATAATGCACCCTCCTGTCTGCCACTGACTCAGGTAAAGGGTCACGTGAGTGGAGTTGTGAGTCAGGAACTGGAACTGAGAGGGAGCCACTGGCGAATTGCCTTTCGTTCTGATTTCCACTGGCAAAGAAGGAGAGCTGGAACCTACAGAGCAAATGGCAGTGAGATAGAATTTCTCAGAAATATTTCCGAAGTAAATATAAAAATAATTATGATTAGATTGAAAAAACAGTTTTCTGTAATATTGCAATCACGTTTTTCGATAAACAAATACCTATATAACTATAACTTCAAATAATTAATGGAAAGCTATTAGTTAATTGTAATATACTAATAGAAGGAAATTTAAGTATACACGTTAAGTTGAAAATGATTTCGCTTGTTTGCAACAACAACGTCATAAACACAAAAACATGTATTTCAGAGTTATCTAAAAGGCTGATTATTTTGGTAAAAAATTCATGATTGTAACTCAAAAATATACCGCTAGAGAGGCTAAATGTCCTAACGATATACCATTAAATGTACGTACATTCCAAGCACTAAAATGCCTCTCCTGAAAAATAGCTATTTTGAAGTTATGACAGTGTTCTCGCAAACAAGCGATTTAACAAACTCACCTATGCTGTTATACGCCAATGCAGTGAATCTGTAACGTGAACCGCATATCAAATCCACAACTTTGTGAGTTCTACCCGACACTAAATAAGTGAAGGGATTTCCATCTCGGGAAAAAGAAACACTGACTTTAGTGAGGGGAAGTATCTCCCTTTTAGGCATACCCCATTGGAGAGTAACTGAGGAGGAGGTGGTTTCAGTGACGTGAAGAGTGGGAGACGATGGCGGTACAAGAACCGTCACCTGGTAGGTAATGCTATCCTGTCCTTGGCTGTTACTGGCGGTACAAGAATATTTACCATCGTAGCGCTGTTTTATGTCGCTAATACGCAATGTACCAGATGGTAAGACTGTGATATGGTTGTCCAGTTTTAGTTGATGACCATTCCTAGTCCATGAGACGGTAGGCTGAGGTTCACCCACAGATTCACAAAGTAGTTTCAGATCTTTGTGTTGCGCCACTGTCACGTTACCGCCTATGGAGTAAATTCCAGCTGCGATAATATCAGATTTTTTCACAATGACTCTCTTTGAGTTCGCTCCTTCGCCTGCTAGTGTATGCGCTGTCACCCATATCTGTAAGAGTAACAAGAAACAAAGTTACAAAAACTAATAGTTGAATTAATTCTTGAGTGCAGTAAGCCACAGTCAGTATACCATTACTTGTAAGTCAAGAATTATTTGTTATATTAGAGGAATATGATTATATCTACTATTATCTAGACATTTAAAATTGCATTAAATGGCCTAATGCTTCTCAGTTGTTCTTTCTGATATCCATCACAAAAATTTACATCTTTCACGATTTCCCACGTACCTCAACTAAGTTGCTGCTCAATTCTCGTATTTCATGATAGCTTTTCCCTCCATTGATGATTTTGTTGTGGGTGTTATCATAATCTTTGCTGTGGCTGTCAATAGAAAAGGAGCCACCCAGTTCCCTCCATCTGACGATGTATTTAATGATCGGTCCTCTTGGGTTCTCCGGAGCCTTCCACGCGACCATCACGCTGTCAGGAGCAGAGGGAACACCTTTCACTGAGAGAGGGGCTGAAGGTGCTAGGGGGAAGAGGAGAACGATTAAAATATTAGCGTCGTAACTATCGACTTTTCATAGTTCTACCAAAGTAGAAAAAACATTAAAAAAGACAGTATGTGATGTAAACCACTACGATTTATTACGTATATTCAATAACAACTCATATAATTTAATTTGTAGGGAAAGATAATTAGATTTGTTTAAAATATTAAATATATAAGATAGGAAATTGAATGATAACTTAATCACTACCTATGAAAAAATCGTTGAATACAAAAATGTGTTGACTTAGACGATATCTAGGTCGATCACGAAGACGAATTTTATCTTCATCCATCATAAATTATAAAAGCAAGATACAAAAATTATTTCTAAAGACAACTTTATTTAAATTATTAAAAAGAAAATGCTTACTATCTTCCATAGTCCTGCAAACTACAGCTTCGCTCTGCACCCCCACACCAGCTCCAGTCGATGCCGATACCACTACACTGTAGTTGGTGAAGGCATCCAAGGAAACTAGCCTTGCAAGATGTCCTTCAGCTACAATAAGGACTCCGCCATCACTCACCGATGCCATATTGCCTCTGGAGAGAACAGATACTCTTATTTTCCAATTTACATATTGATTTATAAAAGAATTTGCTATTTGAAAGATAAATTGACGTACCCGATCCCATTAAGAAACAGCGGTTCACCCCCCATTACGTGGTAACTATTCTGATTAGATTTCTCAGAAAGACTAATTTGAGAAGCCACATTATCTGAAAATATAAAGCACATTATTTCTCTATTTCTATTTCAATTTCCTGAACCACTAATATGGTCATGGGCTCTCAATCATGGAAGTAATCCTATTTAACCGGGGAGTAGTTACCCGGCTACTCTTTTGGATTGAGAAATAAATAAACAAAAAAGATATCCTATAATAGGTTTTTTCTTTTCACTCACACATGTCGAATATTTTTCGATATGCCACTCTATAGGTAGTAATGACTCCATTTCTTTCTTTCTCTGGAGGAGGAGACCAAGTAACTACAAGAGTGGAGGATGTCACTCCCTCACAAGTGATGGCGGTGGGCGGGGCACTGGGTTCTGGCAAATAGATATAATAGATAATAGGTGAGTTGAACTTTTCAAAGATACTAATTTGGAGATATCTTTCTTGATTTTTGAATGAATAGGAAAAAAGTGTATTTGCATCTTATGTAAGTTTACTTTTTTCATTTGAAGAGAGTAAGCCACTTCTTCAAATATACGTAATTAACAGATGAATTTTAATGATTTATTATAGTTTTTTTTCTTTATTTGTGTAGTATCACATAGATTGCAAGTGATCAAGAAGACAAAATATATGAACATCTATAATATGTCTAATATTTAAGTTTAAGTTACTCGAATTTCATAAGTGAATGCAAAACTATATGAAAAAGAACTACAGCTTTAAATTACTTATATAAAATCGGATACACAATTATTCACAATCACTTTCATTTGGAAGAGATGAATAAGGAAAAATATAAAACAGCTAAACTATTTATTTCTAACTTACTATCTTCATTTGTTGTGACTGTAACAGCTGGAGAAACAGGTCCGGCACCTTTTGCGTTGAAGGCCTTTACCAACATAGCGTATCTTGTGTTAGCGTTGAGTCCTTTTAGAGTGACTTCAACTCTACCGTCAATGAGCACAGAGTTTAAAGAAGCACTGACTACTCTTTCTGATGAGTGTGACAGGTAAGAGTCTTCAGATACCAAACCACCGTTTGGAGAAAGAACTACACTCGTAAAATTGTACTTCCGAGATTGTGTTTCTTGAATGAACCTATAAGAATGTAGATCAATTGAAAAACAATGGTAAAATATAGAATGAAAAGTATCGTACTGTGTGAATATGGTTTGACTTCCTCACCTGTTATCTGCATAGCCAAGTTGATAGCCTAAAATTTGGCCATGTGATACATTTGTTGCAGGGGGAAGCCAACTCAGTTTTACTGACGATGAAGTGACTGCTTCAATCTAAGAAAATAACATTTATTTACTTCTCCATTTTATATTGTTTACTATAAATATATTGGGTGGTCAATTAGACGTTCTCTCACCTTGATGTTCCTCGGATAGCCACTGGGTTCCTCCTCTAAAGTAGACGCTCTTAGGATGGCTGACGGAACACTCGGTCCCACTTTGTTAACTGCAGTCACGTAAATCGAATAAGATGTAGCTGGGGTGAGCCGCTCCAAGCGAGCAAGAGGAGCGTCTACTTTAACTTCATTTGGCAATTCTGTAAATGAAAAATAGAGTGTTAGTCTCTTCCAAACTCGAAACAAAATACACTGGAAATACTACATTGGAATTAAAATATACTTTAAAATTTATTTTGGTGTACGTTTAAGTCAGTGTAAAATTTTGTCATGTGTATCAAAGTTTACGAGAGAAAAGCTGACATCTCTAAAATTATAACCCATAATTTCGGTCTCAGTTTATAATGGTGTTATTAAAGAACAATAACAGAAAGTGTATAAATTATGAGTACTAAAATGTGTAGTGTATTTATAAAATGCGGATAACGTCATTAACCGTTGTAAAATGATACGTAAAATTAGTATGTATTATTACATTAGTAAAACAATCATGAAGTGTGCAAATTACATAATGGTCATTTACGCAATTATGTTCAGAGGTCATTATATTTAATTCTGAGACCGAAATTCCCTAGAACGAATCCTCTAATGCCTAGTGTTTTGATAAATAATTATAATAATAAAAGGAGCGGAAAACCTATTATTCATTTCACCAATGTCTAAATTCACCTGTGTCATTATTTGATATTTGGCCAAACAGTATTGATAATAATATAGCGGCAATAAATAAGGAGTGTTATACCTATAATTTATATTTGATAAAACTAATTTATAATTAAAATTATAACAGCCTAAAATACTCTCAGTCCTATTTTTCTCTTTAGTCACACACACAGCTCTCCACTGCAAAACATTGCACTCTATTTCTGCGAGAAGAATGTTATAGCAGTACATAGTAATAAATTCTCACCGGAAGCTGCTTTATATATCACAGTGTAAGCTGTCACTTGGGAAGAGGATTTAATTTCAGCAGAATGAGTGTCCTGCCAGCTTATGGTCAGAGACCTGGATTCGCTTTCGAGCAACGTCAAATCCCTGGGAGATTCAGGAACGTCTGTAAAATCGATTGTACTTACATTATGTTACTTCCGCACTTCTAACCTCACTGTGAAGAGGTAAAAGAAAAAAGGTGATATGTTTGTCATCTATTTTCTTTAGTACGAGAATAAATTTGTATTCCTTGCATTATTATACAAGGAAAGAAAGATGAAAAGTTATTGTAATGTCAATTTTATTTCATAGTCTGTTTCACACATTTCACAAGCAATTAAATTTTGCTGTTATAACTGTTGAAATTATGTAATTTTGCCAGCAAATAATAAAATAAATGTAAGTAACTGATTCTAAAAACCTTGAACGAGTAACTTGAAAGTCTGCATCTTCTTCCCATGTTGGTTGTTGGCTTCACACTCATAGTCTCCTGAATCAACGGGTCTGGCATCATTGATGATGAGCTCTAAGATCTCCCGACCAATGGGAGACTTCACTTTGTTCATTGAGTACCTGCATGTGACATCATTTCATTGTAAATATTATCTAACACATCATTTCTCACTGCAATCAAATTATTGACTCAATGTTCCTTTAAGATTTAAATCATGATTTTCAGGAAGATTGCGTAGTCTGTGTCCTTAGTTAGACCTAAAGGTTGTAGAGA
Organism: Caprella mutica; assembly: GCA_947561585.1. Classification (NCBI taxonomy): domain Eukaryota; kingdom Metazoa; phylum Arthropoda; class Malacostraca; order Amphipoda; family Caprellidae; genus Caprella; species Caprella mutica. The sequence goes on along the minus strand of CANNZV010000510.1, from coordinate 168,915 downwards.
ATCATGTTAAATACAAATTAAAGGTCTCTTCATGAAAGAAAAACTACAATAAATAGATGCATATTTGCTAAGTACTCTATCTGCAATTCTGCTATCATGCAAATTAAATATTTTTATTAATATAGTACTTTATTATTTGAGCCAAAATGAATTAACTTCCTCTCTGAATCAGATTTTAAATAATATGCCTTCACTCTCTATCTAGTTACCATAATACCAATCACAGGAAATAATCTAAGATCTCTCTGTCTAATTTGCATGTGACATCACCTCTGATTGAGGGTGACAGGCTGACCAGCTCTCATCCACATGAGACTCAGAGGGGGGTCACCATTGGCAATGCACACTAACATTCCCTTTCCTCCAACCTCTATTTCATAATCTCTAGAGTTTTCAGGGAACCAAGGAGACTCTGAAATTATTCAATTTAACTCGTTTATTGGAAATAATGATGGAATGAATGAAAAGTACAAATTCTAGAAAAGCGATTCATATTGCAGTATTAAGAGGTTAAAATTATTACATTTACTTTTCAGAAAAATTCAACTCATTGTATAAATTATTGATAATGAAAAGTGTAACATCTGAAAATCTTTTTTTTTGTCAATTTCACAAATAAATCAACAAAACTTACTCTTTTATTAGTCATATACATAGTTTTGAAAATCTAAAAAATGATTGGTGAACACATAAATATAGAGTATAGATGTCACCATAATTATTGTTTGAACTGGTAAAGCTTCAGTAGTTGCATATAATAATATAACAATTTATTTTTTATTTAATATAATAAAAAAATGATTACGATAACGAACCATTTATGATGAGTTTGATGAGTTTAGATATTGAAGATCCGACACCATTCTTAGCTTCACAGAGGTACCTCCCTTCATGTTGCCTCTCAGCCCTCAGTAAAGTAAGTGTGGTGTTGGACACCTCATTTGTCGAGTATTTTCTTTTGTTCGTCGAATATTGCGTATAGTCCGAAACGCTCTTGATGCTGGGATCTGTTCCAACTGCTATCCAGCTTCCAGAATCTAAAGAACAAATAAAGAGTGTTGTTAATACGCTAACCTGGAAACAAGCAACCTACTGGTAAGTTTTGCTACAAATTTTAATGCATATTATTTAAAAAAAAAGTCACTGTGAGTTTTCTCACTGGGAGTTCTCTCACTGGGAGTTTTCTCACTGGGAGTTTTTTCACTGGGAGTTTTCTCACTGGGAGTTTTCACACAGGGAGTTTTCACACACGGAGTTTTCTCACTGGGAGTTTTTTCACTGGGAGTTTTTTCACTGGGAGTTTTTTCACTGGGAGTTTTCTCACTGGGAGTTTTCTCACAGGGAGTTTTCACACAGGGAGTTTTCTCACTGGGAGTTTTTTCACTGGGAGTTTTCACACAGGGAGTTTTCACACAGGGAGTTTTCTCACTGGGAGTTTTTTCACTGGGAGTTTTTTCACTGGGAGTTCTTTCACTGGGAGTTTTCACTGGGAGTTTTTTCACTGGGAGTTTTCTCACAGGGAGTTTTCTCACTGGGAGTTTTTTCACTGGGAGTTTTCTCACTGGGAGTTTTTTCACTGGGAGTTTTTTCACTGGGAGTTTTTTCACTGGGAGTTCTCTCACTGGGAGTTTTTTCACTGGGAGTTTTTTCACTGGGAGTTCTCTCACTGGGAGTTTTTTCACTGGGAGTTTTCTCACTAGGAGTTTTCACTGGGAGTTTTTTCACTGGGAGTTCTCTCACTGGTAGTTTTCTCACTGGGAGTTTTCACTGGGAGTTTTTTCACTGGGAGTTCTCTCACTGGGAGTTTTCACACAGGGAGTTTTCTCACTGGGAGTTTTTTCACTGGGAGTTTTTTCACTGGGAGTTTTCACTGGGAGTTTTTTCACTGGGAGTTTTCTCACAGGGAGTTTTCTCACTGGGAGTTTTTTCACTGGGAGTTTTCACTGGGAGTTCTCTCACTGGGAGTTTTTTCACTGGGAGTTTTTTCACTGGGAGTTCTCTCACTGGGAGTTTTTTCACTGGGAGTTTTTTCACTGGGAGTTTTTTCACTGGGAGTTTTCTCACTGGGAGTTTTTTCACTGGGAGTTTTCACTGGGAGTTTTCTCACTAGGAGTTTTCACTGGGAGTTTTTTCACTGGGAGTTTTCTCACTAGGAGTTTTCACTGGGAGTTTTTTCACTGGGAGTTCTCTCACTGGGAGTTTTCACACAGGGAGTTTTCTCACTAGGAGTTTTCACTGGGAGTTTTTTCACTGGGAGTTTTCTCACTGGGAGTTTTTTCACTGGGAGTTTTCTCACTGGGAGTTTTCTCACTGGGAGTTTTTTCACTGGGAGTTTTCTCACTGGGAGTTTTCTCACTGGGAGTTTTTTCACTGGGAGTTTTTTCACTGGGAGTTCTCTCACTGGGAGTTTTCACTGGGAGTTTTCTCACTGGGAGTTTTCTCACTGGGAGTTTTCTAGTATTCCTAAGTATTAACTTTTGCTTACCAGTTTGTTTCCTCCAAGTAACTTTGGGTGATGGTGAGCCTGCAGCTGCACATAGTATTTCCACATTACTTCCTAACGACACACTCGTGTCTGATGGCTCGAAATACCAGGAAGGAGGAACTGTGAAATAATATAATATTATAATCAAATGTGCAATATTTTTTTTAATGTGATTATTGTAAGGAGAAATATGGATTATATGGTTATAAAATCTTGAATACAATCATATATTTTAGCTTGCGACTAAATCAAAGTTTAATATTGGAGTCGATACTTCTTTTTTTGATGTGGTGATTATAAGTCTAAATGAACAAAATTATTACTGTGCCATGCATCAGTATTATCAGGATTGATAGGAAATAATTGAATTTATGCTCTCATTTCATCCTAAATTAGAATCTAATAGATCCAATAATGACAGGGAAATGTGTATAACTGTATATTTTACATACCCTTGAATGTATATGTGTGTGTGTATATACATTCAAGGGATATCAGTACAAGAACACTTATATGAGACGGTATATTTTTTGTGTAATTTCAAATACTTGTAGGTGAATAAGGTGACTCAATGCACATGTGCATAGTGCATTGCTGCAAATAACTCCTTTAAGTATACCTGAGACACTGAGCACAGCTGACGAGTATGTCGTTCTAGCTGCATTAGTAGCGGCACAGGTGTAATTTCCAGAGTGAACTGTCTCAGCATGTTCGATCACCAGAATCGAAGTGAAGTCGTTAATTTGGGAGATGTGAAAGGCCGAAGAAGACATTAGCTGCTCTTCATCCTTGAGCCAATTGACTGTTATTGGCGTGTCCCCCTCTTGGACCAAGCAAGTAGCTTGGGCCCGCATTCCCTCGGTGGTTCCTTTGGCAAAGAAGATTGGGGCAAGCCGCGGCGGGACTGAAACATACAAAAAATATAATCAGATTTTGTCAATGAAAGTTAATAATTCAAAGGAATAAGAATCCAATAGGTAATATAAACAAATACACAAACACATAAGCTGTTTTAATAAGTAAAATATATTAGCAATAAAAATATAGTGAACGATTTTTATTTTTAGTATTTTTGAATATATTCTAATTATGATTCGATTCGGTTGAAATTTTCAAGAAATGCGAATCTTTCACAAAAGAAAAAGAAAACTCGTGCTTTGTTCTGAAATATAAATAATAATGAAAGAGCCTTTGCATGAGTATATTTGGTATATAAATATTAATTTAGAACAGTAGTAAATCATAGAAGAAGAGTGTTAATTTACTTGGTTTCTATTAATACATCTTTCCTAATTAAGCTTAATATAAAGCTGTAAAATACTCTTCCTTGATTGCATATCAGGGCAGTTGTTAAATAAACTGAGATAATCTATGCATATATGTTATAACTACAAAATAATAATAAAATAGAACTATAGAAACCATCCCAATGCCAATTGTTTTACTCAATTCACACAACTCTCAGATGAATTGAATGTGACACAAGGAAAAGTAGAAAAATATCACAAAGGATTGAAGGATATTTCACCTGATACTGCGAGACTGAAACTTTGCTCATCAGATATCCCTTGTCTACTTTCAGCCGTGCAAGAATAAGTTCCCTCGTCAGCTGGTCGCGAAACTTCATACAAACTCAGGCGACCATCGGCCCCTACAACTTGTTGCTGACTCAGAGGCAGCTGCATTTCGTCTGTGATTGCAAAAGAGAATGCTTCTATTATCAAAATGTTATGAACTGAGAAATGAAAATAGGATTGGAAAGGATAAGACACCCGAACGACATAACTGGTTTAATTGTTAGGGAGATTGGAATTGAAATTGAAAAAGCTAATAGGTGTTGTCAGGTTATACGAAAAATAGATGAACTTCATTAATAAGAGACACTAATTTTAATTAAATAAGCCTGAATCATCACAACTGCACCTTTCTTCCAGATCACTTTTTCGATAGGATATCCACCAACTGGACAATAAATCGAGAAAATTTCCCCAGCCACAGCTGCTTGGGGTGGTATTGGCCGAACAGTGGGAGGACCGTAAACATTCAGTCTGGCGTTATGAAAGGCCTCTCCTGCTGTATTCGATGCCCTGCATTCGTAAAGACCCCCGTCCACAATTCGAACACTCGTGATATTGACATGGCTTACGACATCGCCGTGTGATGACACGTACTGCCCGATCAGGAATCTGTTATGAAGAGATTGAACAGATGATGGGAAATTCACCTTATATATTTTTTGTATTATATTGAGTATATTAATTCACTGAAAATGTCTGAAATAGTTTTTATAGAATATATGATATCAGAAATATATGAAGTAAATTTAAATTATACTCATGAGTACAGCAACAAATCGAGAGAAGCTTATAATACGAAAATTAATAATCCCATCATACATATAAACAAATAAATATATATATAAATAAGAAATAATTAATTATTTAAATGGTTGTTGGATATACAATTATTATACCCTCCTATCGATCTCATAATTTTTCATAATGTCTAAAAGAAAATGATCTGATATTTATAACATGTAATATGAAGTTCAATAATTTTATGTTGAAGAATAAATAAAAATCATTCAAGGAAGAGTAAAATACCATTCGCATTACCTAGCAAATTCATTGTTTCAAAATTTTCCCTACGTAGCATTCCTATTGATAATTCAAATATAATTTTCTTACATCGCTGTATAACTCGGCAACAAAATAGTGTATTCAGTATAAATCTGATTTATTTTTGTGTGTTTAATTAGAAAGACCATATATCCATTAAAAAGAAAATGAGATCAGGAAGAATCTAAAAGGTACACGAACTAGTGAAATTCAGAGAATAAATATTAGATAATAAAGAGGAGACCATTTTGGCCTAATCAGCGAAGTAGGTTCCTCATATTACAATAAATTAACATATACACCACTAACGCTAACCAACTCTCATCAACTTAGCCCTACTGAAAATCTGAATTTAAACTTGAATCATTAAAGGGTGCCGAGGTAATTAGGCAGTAATGAGAAATGTAGCATCTTGTAAACACTGTTAGAACAAACACAGAGTCATCCAAATGAGGTACATGAGCGTTAATATGAGTTATGACGGCTACTCCTCTAGTAATAATGCTCTAATGGATGCTAACAGCGCTTCATAAATTAGAGACTCTGTCTAATTTCATCAGAGTCGTTTCTTGCTTTCTATCTTGAGCAGAGGTATGAAAAGATTATTGCCTTCCCGAATGAGTTACAGGTTAAGAAAAGATGAGCAGTTAAATGAAATTAATTAGCCTGGTAAAACAAAAACATAAAATTAAGATAGAAATAAGAAATTATTTTATAAGTAGTTGCAAATTATTTATGCGGTTTAATGATGAGTCAATTTTAGCGAAATTATAATAAATTCATTATTCTGTGAAAATAGGATTCCATATTATTTCTTACTAAATTCTTTCTTCATATTTAAAGTAAGGCTTTGAAAAAAGTGCCTGATTCAAAATTTTAACAATGGAACTACCAAAAAGTCTAAATAACTAATCTTTACTTTTCAAACATTTATATCTCATAATTTATTATTAGTAGTTACTTTAATGTATATTTCTATTTTTAATATAAGGAGACGGTTTTTCCAATTTTCCCAAAAAAACATTCAAGTACCTAGCAATAAAAATTTATGATATACAAATGACTGCTTGATATATAATTGATATATAATAGTTAATATATAATAGTTAGAGAGACTTAGGAAACTATCCCTTTTCTGTAACTCTTACTATGTTATTAAATCAATGCTCTGTGCATAATAAATAATCAGAGACAGGGAAGAAGGTGGGGAAAATGATGGTAATTGTATGGAAGTATTTCAGATCTCGGGAGGAATCTTGCCGAGAAATGCACTGAGGATATAGAGATTTATTGCCTCGCTCACAGCCGAGTAATTTTTAGTCTGTTAGTGGTAATGATATCTGAAAGGAAGTATATCACGCTACATAAAATAGAAAATACTTGGGGAAATTGTATTAGTGCCTCGGTCAGGGGAGAAATATCGCTGAAAAGGTAAGATTGCTGAAATCATTTTTTTACATTATTGTATATAGGTGATAAATTCATTCGAAGACATTTACGTATGTTATAGGATATTTATAAATAGTGATGAATTATATTAGTTTAATAAAATTATGGGGATATATTAATATACCGTGAAATATTTTATTTAAAATGAAGTTGTTGAATTATACGTTATACTGAATATTATTTGAATAAAAAATAATAATAAAAAAATGAATAAAAACATTACTAAACGAATTTATTATTATAGTGCCGGACACAGATTTCCTGACATTACAAGTTTAAATCCTGCATCTCTTATAAGATAACTTCTTCTTTTGATAATTCATATTAGTTAATGAATTATGAGTATATGAAGGTTATTTGTCAAGATAGTTTTTGTTCCAATCCCTATCCTCAAAATGACACAAAAAGGCTGGTGATAATAGGTTAAGTGTTGTCTCAAATCCCTGGACATGTCATCTTTCTGAATCGGTATAAATCTCTTAAAAGGTTGGTAGAGCACCTTCCTTCTGTAAGTGGATTCTAAACAAAGGAAGGAGGTAATTCAAAGGGACTTGAAAGGACAGAGTTTGTTGCATAAACAATGGGACTTTTAGGGAAGTTTCAATATTCCAGTGCATAGAAGCTATTGGATCTAACGCTACTGTTTTAGCATTCTATTCGTCTTGCCAAGGGAAATAAGACTAAATATTAATCTAAGTAAGAAATTTGAATAATTATGGAGAACTGCAGTCAAAATGGCTTACTCATTTCGTTATAGCAAATTACTTACCATTTGTTTTATTTACATACTATAAATGAAAATGATATATGATTTTGAAAATAATTTTGTATAAATTAGAAAAGTTATTTTACTCGCATTCCTATACACTATTATTAAAGAATTGGCAATAAAATTCGGAGAAAATATATGTATTAATGCCTCTCTTTTAATGTTTTTTGCTGAAGATTTTTACGTGTGTTTAAAGGATAAAGTAACAATAAATATTAATATAATATATATAAATATTCGTCAATTTGGTTGAAGCTTTTTTGATTCTGAATTTACAAAAAAAAGAGTAAATATTTCTTAAATTCAAAACAAATGAAGAAAATAGAGGTTGTTTTTTCTTACATTAAATGCAGGTAATAAAATAGAAGTTAATTTTTCTTACAAGGGTTAAAAACAGAGGTTGTTTTTTCTTACATTAAATACAGGTGATAAAGAACAAGTTTATTTTTCCGATTAATACAAGTGATAAAATAGAGATTTATTTTTCTAATAATAAATACAGGTGATAATGTAAATGCTAATTTTTCTTACAATAAGTAATTATGATAAAATAGATACTACTTTTTCATATAATAAATAAAGGTGATATTGTAGATAGTAAGTTTTCTACCATTGCATAGATGCATTGATAATTATATCGACACTCCTTTTCCAATTTTTTCTTTCCTTTTTTGTTTGTAGAAATGATGTGCGACATTGTTTTGATGTTTGTTAAGATGTTATGCGACATTGTTTTGATGTTTGTAAAGATGTTATGCGACATTGTTTTGATGTTTGTAAAGATGTTATGCGACATTGTTTTGATGTTTGTAAAGATGTTATGCGACATTGTTTTGGTGTTTGTAGAGATGTTATGCGACATTGTTTTGATGTTTGTAAAGATGTTATGCGACATTGTTTTGGTGTTTGTAAAGATGTTATGCGACATTGTTTTGATGTTTGTAAAGATGTTATGCGACATTGTTTTGATGTTTGTAGAGATGTTATGCGACAGGAGTCAAACAAACACAAAACAACCGAGTGAATAAAGACTGGCGTAAGTGACTGTAAGGCATCACTCATGAGTTTAATTTGACAGCAAATGTTGCAGGTTTGTTGTAGCTGTTTAGAGAACTGAGAGATTTTAAAGCTACCTTCCTATAGGGTTCATTGGTGATGTTTTCGAGCGGGGACTCATATAGAGAAAATGTTACATAGTTGCCTTAATTCAGTTCGGAATAAACAATGCTAATTATAAAAAAGAAACATACTTCGGAAACATTAACGCAACATATTGAAATAAATTAAAAAATTAAGATATAAATGTCTAATACTACTTTTATTTATTTATAATTCAAATCCGACTACGGTCATAGAAAATCATTTGAAAAAATCATTCATGTTGCTTTAAAATGAAGGAAATCTTTTTATATTTCAAATAATTTATTAAGAATTTGGTAAATAAAGCGAACTACAGTGAATTTATCTACTTATACCTAGTGACATTTTCAAACGTTTACCTAAGTTATGAGTTACCATATCGAGAAGATTTTAACGTAAAAACATAGGTGACTATTTCACGTTTTTTACAGACTGAAAGGTGAGATGTGATCGTGAGTAATTAGAGCAATTTCACGCAAGAATTGATATCAGTGAGCCGTGTATATTCCTTGCATTCGATTAACTTATTTATTCTGAATATAAAAACACATATGTTAGAATTAATTTTCGAAATGATTTTTCCCTGTGAAATCATTTTACTATTTTTCTGGATACATTCTGTGATATGATCAGTGATATCGAATTCCTTGATATGCTCTTAATAATTCTGAACATATTCAGTACTGCATGATAATGCCGTGGAAGTTATTAAATAATAAAATGTTGAATAATAGTTTAAGAGAATATTTTGCAACTTATTGCAGTGTGTTTTTATGAAGTAAGATAATGTAAATATCATATATAGTTTCAAATTACATTAATCTTGTAATAAAGTTAACCTTTCTACAATTTCTTTATTTAATAACGTTGATATTATCAAAGGTTAGGAAAAAATGTAAATGAAATATTTAAAATATTCTTCGAAAATAGTATGAATATTTTTTTTAATCTTCACATTATTCTTTAATATTTTGAATCACTTTTGCATATAATTACATACCTAAGACTCTCTTCTCAGTGAAATGAACAATGGTATACAGAAATATTAGCTCTGATTTTTTTAATGCAATTGCATTCAGTTTAAGGCACGTGGTTATTTGCTTGTGCCAATTTTCAGCATTTTGTATAACAATAATGAGCAGATTTTGAAAAAATTGCTATTTTTTTCCCTTCATTCATTTTATTGTAAATATAAGAAAAGTTTTCTTCGTGAGAAAATCATGTCATATCTAGGGTGTAAGTACCGATTTTTATACTAGAGGTACAAAAATTGATGAAAAGTTATAATGACAACAATTAAATTAATAAAATCAATTTTTTCCATATTTGGGTTACTGGCGTCCTGATAAAAGAATAAATATTAACAAGAAACACTTTATCCCCGTATAAAATAAAATGGGAGTTCAAAGGTTAGAAATATACAAATAATTGACAGAAAGTTAATAAAATATTAGAAGTATTTTCCGTAGAGTTATGATGTTTTTTTAAAACTTTTTATCACTATTAATTATTTTATTTATAAAATGAGCTAAATATTCGAAATATTTTTGGTGGATTGAGTTTTTAAAATCCTAACTCTGAATTAAGAAGTATATTGGTGAAAACAAAATAATAGTAATGAATTAGTCGGAGCCTTTCCGTAGACTAGTCTAATAATAATTGGATAACAGATTTATTAAAAAAAACAGTAGAAAAACATAGTAAATAATCAAATTTTGCATAGTTTTCCTTGTAATCCAAGCCCTATTTTAAATCTAAATATTCATTTTGGATCAGAAGAACACGTATTTCAGAAAGTTTTTGCTAGCAAATACTGGAAACAATTAAGTTTATCCAAATGAACGTAAAAAATCTCGTGCTAAATAGAATTAGGAGGAATTTCTCAATGTGTAACTAATTCATTCAAATTAGTATTTTCGTCACAGTGAGTTTCTTTAGCACTTTACAAATTAACTCTGGCGGAGTATGAGTGAATGGAAAGGCTGAACACAATTAGGGTCAATGGTGCGCCGTGTAGTAGCTATGAGATCCATTAGAACTATTGGGCATGATTAGTATTCTCGTCCAAGCCAGGGGGATAATTAAATTTCAATGGCATAATTTGCTACCCGAACATTGCTTGGGATTGCTACTCTCGATGAAGAATGTATTGGAACGGACGATTGCTTTAGTACCGAAAAGTACTGGATTGGTACTGACAATTGATTTAGCAAAGGACAGTACTTGGATGGTATTAGGTACAGTAAATTGTTAAATATTACTTCCTGAACTTTTTTTATTGGGAAAATACTGTTTCTATTTAATTTTTGAGTTTTTTTTTATTAAAAAAAAATTGACTATGCAGAAAATTTAATTTTAATCGAATTCATTAAAAGTTACCTAGTAACGGGTAATAAATTGGTATTGATGATTACCCGTTATTTTTAACGGGAAAGTACAGTAGTAATGATATATATTTACTTTCCTTGATGAACTGATAATGAAATACTAAACAAAGAACCGGATATAGCCGGATGAAATATCTTTGTAAGCTCTTAAATTCTCTTAGGTAGCTTATTATAAATTACAGAGAAAGATATCGTTAAAACTTTTAGACTTAGTGTCTCAACTTATCTTTCTAAAAGTTAAGTAACTGCCTGGTACAATTAAAAAGTCAATGAAAAGCTCTGAAAAACTCTGCTTTAATTAAATATGAATAATAAAATAAATACAGAAACTGTATTTACAGTTTTTTACACTATCAAATTTACATTAGTATTTTTACTATAATTATACATTCTGGCATAAGAATGAAACAATATTATTCAGATTATCACAATTGTGATCAAAGGCTCATTATAATTATATCATATTAATACATATATAATGCCATCACTGAAGCATTATAGCCATGAATAAACTGAAAGATCAAACGAATTCTAACCAAACTTTGGTAGAAAACTTTATTATAATTTCTGATTATGAGCATTCAAAAGTTTTGAGAAAAGTTGTCGAACTAAACATGTTTACTTGGCAGACCTCCATAAGTTGCGTCAATAGATCCGAATCCCATGAATTTCAAATAGTACATGCGAAGATAAGCAAACAATCTATTCTGAATATGTCGTAGCATATATTGAAATGATAGCTGTTTACAAAGGTAATGTTAACAGATCCGTTAGATCCACCCACTATAGAGGTAAACCCAAATATTGTTTGTGTATTTCACGATAAACGTATGACTCGTTTATTTTTAAATAAAATGTTCTATTCTTATGATTTGGGTACTCTTAATGTAAATGTTTTTTTTGCCAGAAAATACACTTAGTTTACTCTTGAAATAGTTCCATGTAAATTTCCTTTCTATTAAACGAGTAAAATTCAAAGACATATTATAATATCTTTTAATATCCTATAGATTCATTGTGTCCGCCATATGCATCGAATAGATAGAACAATATTTAGAAATATCTTCAAATAAAACTCTGAATAGCAAAATTGGCCCAAACTTCTACATACACTTCAAAGTACTAATTTTGTACAATAAAATATGAGTATGTATCACAAACATCAAATGCATGAAATATATAATAAATATACTGCAGTAATTTGAAACTTACATAATCCATATTTTGAATACATTGCTTTTATTAGAGGTTGAAGGCACATTTTATGTTAAATTTTACTTTTATCTTCGGAACAAAGGAATAGACGAGTAAATCCAGAGTCAACGGGAATTATTGACATAGAAGCTATGTATCTTTACACTGGGGAAACAAGGATATGTGGCATATGCACGGTGATGTGGCATATGCACGGTGATGTGGCATATGCACGGTGATGTGGCATATGCACGGTGATGTAGCATATGCACGGTGATATGGCATATGCACGGTGATGTGGCATATGCACGGTGATGTGGCATATGCACGGTGATGTGGCATATGCACGGTGATGTGGCATATGCACGGTGATGTGGCATATGCACGGTGATGTGGCATGTGCACGGTGATGTGGCATATGCACGGTGATGTGGCATATGCACTGTGATGTGGCATATGCACGGTGATGTGGCATATGAACGGTGATGTGGCATATGAACGGTGATGTGGCATATGAACGGTGATGTGGCATATGCACGGTGATGTGGTATATGCACGGTGATGTAGCATATGCACGGTGATGTAGCATATGCACGGTGATGTAGCATATGCACGGTGATGTGGCTTATGCACGGTAATGTGGCTTATGTACCAGATATGTAATTGAACTATTTTTCATTGAGTAAAATTTATCACTAAAGGAACAGAACGAGAAGAATTTTGGATGAGTTTGATTTGCAAATCTGAAATTCTATCTTACCAACTCCCAAGCCTCTGAAAATGATATTCATGATGATAGTTAGATGTGCTTTGATATAAGTCACATTTGATACAAGTCATGATTTGAAATGAAATATAAATAGATTAATTATAGTTCTATGATGTAATTTTATTTTAATTTACTTCAATTTATGGGTATAAACACCGATTATCACACAAAAAAATTTGTACAACATTTTAAATCATCAATATGCTTCTAGAAAACTTGTAATTATATACAATATTACACAGAATGAATCGCTTAATATAATATTGCTATTCATCTCATAATTATCATTATAATCAAATTCCATTTTATGTTAGTGAATTAATGTAGCAAGTTATGAGATAGGTACTTTTTCAGTGTCCGTTAAACAGGTAATCTAGCAGAGCTTTTCAGTGGAGAAAACCACTCGGACTCCATTGTTCACATTTCAAAGGACTATGACAGTTAAATAGATTAGGATAGCTCCTTTAAATGCACACAAAGAACAATTATTACAATGAAATACAATTGCGTGAGAAGAAATAGTTCTAATTCTGAAGAGAACCATGGTTAGTATAAAGAAATTAATTCATGTGTGAGTATTAACAGAGACTCCTTTCATGACGATAATGAAAATTTTAATGTGTATTAATTTGATGGAATAATGAAGTGCTAAGATAATAATATATTATATATTATAGACAAATGAACGTTTCAAAGTCAAGGGAAAGATCGTTAATTAGGTAACAGGTTTTGAGCCTATTAATAATACTTATTTTGTTATAATAATAATTTATATCAAACAGATTAAATATATATAATGTTGATAATTATATAACTCATCAAAAATAATATATTTCAATGAGGTAACATCACCCATGAATGATAAATTGATTTAATTTGAAAGGAAATCTGAATCATCAAAATAAGCATTGTTCATGTATTTTATATTCCCTAAATATATTTTAAGTTTTCAATGGCCCTATTCTTTTATTTATGTAAGAGGTGATAACATTGGCTATTGTAGTCGCCAGAGAAGCTCTTAACCCTAAAGTGCGGAGAATTTAATCGTCACGCAAGTGGTCTGCAATAGCGCATTGAGAAAATAATTGCCGTTTAAAGAGAATAATTGAAAGTGCGACAAACAATTTCAAAGGGAGATATTGAATAAAGTGTAATTTAATTCCTAAATATTTCCTTTCAACAATTATGTGCAGAATAAAATCAAGTTATTTAACTTTTCAACTGAATTGAAAGGTCAAATTGTATACCTAAATAATAGTAGTAATGATAAACAGAAACTTGATATTATATTAAATAGTGAAAATATCATAAATGATCCACACATGTATGGATAGTATTTAAGAATTTAAAAGAAATATATTATTTATAATAAAATTAGTAGAAAATTACATCACTCAAAGCATTAGTATTACTCTAATCTACAATTGACCATGTATGTAATTTTTCATATTCTCAAGATAAACCAGGTTTGAATTTTATCTTACCTCACTGGAATTGGATTTAATATGCAGTATAGCTATATATTAGAATAATAATTAAGATGTTTATCATAAATGATTATATTAAGATATGATATCGAATTACTTCCAAGAAATTTTACGTGAAATATATAAGTGTATTATTATTAGTTAGCACTGAACTGTTCATATTACCAACTGCTATCAACACTAAGATAAGTTTCGATGCCAAGGATATCAGACCTCGTTCAGAATGTGTTAAAATCTAAGCCGCAGCTAGTAATTTCCATAGCAATTAGCCGGTAAATTGGATAATTTGTTCCTCATTATAATAATGTACCATCATTACTAATGCTCTATCGCAGCCCAAAACTAATTTCAAAATGAAAGTAATCAAACTTATAGAAGCAGTTAATTCGAGTTTTATATGAAGTTATAATCGAATTTCGATTAAAATAGTGTCGTTTGGCCGGATGATTCTAATTACGATTTGAATTATTAATTGAGCGGAAAAATATGGGAATGATGAGTTTGTATGCTTTGAAAAAATTTTAGTTATATGTTTTTAATAGAGTAACTATTACGAAGTTTAATACTATACAAAATGATCAAATTAAGGAAAAATTACTAATTGCTCTTCTCATTCATTTTGAATCAACCAAACTCACTATTTTTATATATGTTGCAGTAATCCTAATATTGTATTCAATATCAATACGTCTTGAAAATACTATTGAAAATATCCTGAAAACAAATCAAATTTTCTTTCAAAATGTTATATTTATGAAATAACAAAATCCAGAAGATATTATTATTGATATACATTATGTAATATGTACATATATGTAAATAAGATAGTGTGCAGACACTTGGCAGAAGGACATTTGGCCCAACGGACATTTAGTCGAACGGACGTTTGACCGAAAGATAATTGACCGAAAGTAGATTTGGCGTAAATTCAACCGAACGAATGTTTGGTCGCAAGACTTTTATTCAATGTAAATCCATTTTACGAGCTGCAGTTTCTGTTTAAGTTATTTTTGATTTCCTTGGAATTGGAAGTTGTTTTATAAAAAGGAAAATAAAATTGTAATATGTACATAATGCGTATCCATATTGCGAACTGCAAGCATATATTGCTGAACAATTTGAATTTTTTCATAATCATGGATTTCATCGCAATTATTATAATAGGTACAGATAAAAATGTATCCACTGCCTTGAATCTGCCTAATTCATCATTCCACAATAATATGCATAATATGTTGGTACCATAGATACGTAGATTACGAAGTACTTATAACATATACTCGATGGCAGTGGATACGTATTTTCCGGACACACTGTATTGCAGACCAAGTTTTCATATAATTTAACTACAGTTTTCTATGTTACATAATAGATTGTATAAAATCATTAATTTATTACATTAATTAATATTACTATCCCATTTTTCATCTTCAAAATAAAAATATTTCAGCTTAATGTTCATTCGACCAAATATCCGTAAACCATGAAAGATACATATATGTATTTAACCATGCATGTAGAGTAATAAAATACGAGAAATTATTAATTATACAAAGTATAAATAGAATAACATTACCTTTCCTACCATAATTGTCATGTAATTAAAATAATACTTTATGTTTTATAACAACAGTGTGAATAATTTAAAATATGTAAATAGTATTAAAAATAATGTAATATATGTACTTTGTAGGTTAAGTAAAGGATAATTTATTCACCACGTTTCGATGTATTGAATACTTATCAGTTTTATTATGTATATAACAAATTCTAAGCACAATCCTAAAAATCATCTATTGAAAAGCGACGTAGGTACATTCTATTTGTATTTTCTCAGAGAGATTTCAATGATGAAGAGTTTTATCCGTAAATCCTGAAGCTGTTCAAAATAACATAATTTGAAATAAAATATCTCAGTTAGCAAAACAAGCCAGGGGAAAAAATCCATGAATAGAGTTTCTCTCGAAATGTTTGTATAGGCATCAGTTCTAGATGTGACAAAAATGCAAATATAAACGAATAACAAGGGAACACTTCTCCGAAATATTTTCTGTTCGGGGATTTACATTTTGCTACCGGTTCTTCTTTGAAATTCAAATTTTTGGTGCATTGATCCTTGTATTATTCGTTGTAACATGTGAATTACATTAAATATATCTGTGTGACTGCTTTAGAAAATGATTCTATTTTGAAGAGTCCTCTTGGTAAATGATTTAATCGACATTTTCAGAAAACATTTCTAACCAATTTCCATTTTGACAACAATACTAAAATAATACAGACACTATTTAGCTTTTTAGAGCATTGTTAGAGATTATTTAAAGTTCTACCTTGCAATTTATTTAGCCTCTTTTATTTGGAAGACAAGTAAATCTTGAAGGAAAAGAAGCTGCCGAACACGCAGACAATAAAACTTTTTCCACTAACGCAACATCTAACTTGTGAGCATTCTGTAAATTTCTTGCATTACAGTTGCTTTGCATGAGTTAATATTTCAATCCCACAAGTTCATAGTGAATATAAAACATTTTGAGAACTTTTTAGTTATACAGTAGAGCTCCTCTATAGTGAACTCCTCTATAGTGAATGTAGAGTCCTGAGTGAGAGAACTACCCCATAGGATGAACAAATTTCGTCTAGTGTGCCATAAAATGACAAGTTGTTTTCTAAAACTGATGCTATTCATGGCAGACTAAAGAAAATTCTCTTATTTAGGACTCTGTATATTCACTATAGAGGAGTCCAATGTAGAGGAGTCCACTATAAAGGAGTCCACTATAGAGGAGTTCTACTGTTTAAGTTAGAGGTTCTATGTAACACTTAGTCCCTGTACTCTCAAATGTTATAGGTTTGCCATTCAAATTGAATTTCACAAAATATCTTGTATTTATAAAATAATAATTTATTTTATATATAGAGAAATATGTTATTTCTTTATAATATCACACATCAATAGTTTCTATGCCCGACATTTACCTGTGACTTTGGGGTAACTTGAAGCCATCCAAACTCCATCGGATTACCGGGGTGGGTGACCCTCTTGCGATGCACTTCAGGGACACTGCTGGGCCTGCTTGCAGAGTGTGGGCTATGAACCGGTAGGTGAGAACCGGTGGGGAAGCTGTGAGGAGGAAAATATAAAAGGTTCCAGTCAGGTTCAAAAGAATGTTAATAATCTGCACTGCAACAATTATTATAATTATTAGATAAGATAATTATTAAGAGCTTTTATGATTTTTTTGGTGTGTTTCACATGTCATTGATATGTCTATTACTCAATTAAAACTAATAAATAGTGAATAAAAATATAAAAATAAAACGAAATGGAGGAAATTCGTGAATATTTACATTGCCATCAACATCAATAAAATTCAAAACTCGTGTTTATGTAAAAATATATTCGCCAAACAAATTTCAATAATGTTTAACAATAGACTTGTACGAAATGCAAATAGAGAATTATGTTACCATACAGAAAAAAAATAGTTCACTTTGTTTTATAGTGGTTTATACTTTCAGATATCGGGTAAGTTACGAATTATCGGTCGGTTTCAGATTTTTGGTCATATAAGAAAAAAACGATATGATAATTGTTAAATCAATATATATTCTAATCGGTTTAATTTTTATCCAGGTATCATGGATACCGATTAAAATTAAAGTAAAATAATTTCATTATATCGTCTTTTCTTACTTTATTATATCAGACCGCTAATTCGTAACTTACCCTATTACCTATTTTTGATGGTTAAAGTCATTTTTTGTTTTAACAATTTTAATGTCAAACGATTGCTTAGTAAGAATAAAGTATATCGTGTGACATTGCAATGTTCAATAAAATCTATTAATGGAGATATATCATTTTATATATAATTTATTTCCTAACAAATGCTAACGGTAGATGGCGCCACAATCTGAGGCGCCATCTTGTATACATAAAAAGTGAGTTGAATTTCTACCTAGATTCTAGCTCAAGTGAAGAGATGGCTTTATTTTCAAAACTATGCCTTCTTGTCTACGAATTCACATAATATTGTCACCATTTTGAAGCAAACAAAGCTTGATTACTGCATACCTAAATCAATATGAAAACAACAAACATTCTAATGAGTGGTAATGCTTCCGTTAGGTGTCGCTAATTTTATTATATACTTTTTATATGAACGTTTTAAAAATAAACGAGCATTCAAATATTACATAATTAAATATTCTGAGTCGATTTAAAACCAAATTGATTTGGTTTTATTTTGACTTTGCTATCTCTTTAAAAGTGAAGACAACATTCAAGTAACAAGAAACATTTAGGAAAGCGTCATTGATATAAAATACAAAAACTACATCCTCTACAGTGTTACGTTTCCTTGATACAAATAATAGTTTATATTATGTCCCTCACCTCCAAGTTTGACCAAAGCATGTCCTTGTGCAGCTCCCTCTGGTGACAGGACTCTACACTGGTACACTCCAGCGTCTCTACCGTGGATAGAAGAGATCTTCAACTCATCAGTGAAGGACATGGAAGACTGAGACAGAATGTGAATGTCCTCCGACCTGACGAACAGAGGAAGAAATTTTTTCTATAAACAGAAAGTGAAATTGTTAGATAACTTGAAGATTCGGATTAAAAATTCTTACGATAGCCAAAATCTGATTATTTTTCATATGAATATTAGTATTGTCATATCGAAAACTTAGTTTTTACACTTGATGTTTTATAAAAAAATCAGCCAAATAATATGCTACTTCTTCATTTGAAATACTATATAATAAATCTTTCTAAAATAGTTCACCATGATTCTTTCTCTAAAATTCATTTTCATATTTTTTTTAAATTCTTTTTTTTTGTCATTAAATTGACTTGAGACAAAGCACGTAGAGCTTTTTAAGACTTTAACATATACTCATGTATCTCCTTATATATAAATATATAAAGAGAGTCCTAATGAGGCAAGTAATCACCATAATGAGGAGGAAAATAAGCTTTATAATAAAACCAAGGGGCGGAGAATTGAATTATTATATCTGTGTAATATCGTTAGCGGTTTTAGGATTTCTTGGTGGAACAGACCGAGAATTCTAAAATTGTACTGCTTCCATGATTAGATTACTCTGTTCATTGGGGCTGAAAATAACCTCTACTTTTCATGCGCATAATTATGACACATGGAAATTATACCAAAGAATTAGATACAATAGCTGTTAATTATGAATATATTTTTAGAATTTCAGCGAATTATAAATCATGGTATATTTATTTCCATCGTATGTAGAGTAGACACTAGAAAACCTTTAATAGTTTCATTATTTTTATAAGTGGTTTCCCAATTGTTGAATTATTCATCATAATTTCATATGAATTTTAATATTAATCATTTGACGAAGTTTAATAAATAAAATTTTCTGGTCTTCTAGAAAATGATAAGTAAAGGGTGGTATTAAGTTGAAACCTGTACAGTGCACACTAAATATGTTAACCTACTTATGAATGAATTCACCGAAAGTTGATTAAATTTTCACCTCGTGGACTAGATTTTATAAGGAAAATTATTACGAAATTAATGTTGTAACTTTTAGTATTATTCTACGAATGTTATTGTATCTAATAATTATACATTGTCAGGTTTTAGTTAACTCTAGGTCGTATATTTTCAAGACAATCAAACATTTTATTAACATTTAATACAGATAGTATCAAATTTATGCAATCTTATTATAGTTTTTCGTGTTATTAATAGAGATAATGCAATATTGGAAAGTTTTCTTTTTTGTTTAAATTTAAATATAATGAATATTGTTTAAATTAACGATTATCCAATATTTTTCTGGGAAAGTCCGTAGTGATTTATTCTAATTTTACACTTTTTACAACTATTCATACATTACCATATGACAAAAAATTTAAATAAACATTGTATAATATAAATACATTTTTAAATAAGAAGAATAAATTTAAAATGAAAAATAAAAGATAAATTTTAAAATGGAAATAAATATTAAAATAAAAATAAATTTCAAAATTTAAATTTAAATTAAATAAAAAATAAATTTTAAAATGAAAAATAAATTTTAAAATATAGATGAATTTTATATTGAAAAATAAATTTTAAGATAAAAAAAATTGAAATAAAAAGTAAATTTTAAAATTAAAATTAAATATCTGTTCTCTTTCTAACCTGATGAGGTTCCCATCTTTGTACCAAGAAAGAGTGGAGGCAGGGAACCCTGTGACGTCACATGACAGTTGCAAGGGGTCGCCAGAATCAACCTCCACTGAGCTAGGAGTAACCTGAAAAAATAAGCAAAATCTTTTATAGATCACATTTTAATTTAATTAATCAAGTTTCTACTATATAAATTTTATATCCACCAATATAATAAATACACTTTAATAATTCACTTAAAAAAGACCATATATTTTCTCATATATAAATGTTGGAGAATAAAAGTGCGAGTTCTTTATAAAAGCGACACTACTATTACTCCAAGTAATAAAGATGCACTGCCACTAAATTATTACAAATTCGCAGAGTGTATAAACTTGTACGAGAAAAGAGTGGCCTAAAGTTTGAATAACAGTTTGATAATTTATATCCTCAGATAAATTGGTTTTCTTCCTCACACGAACTAAAAAATGATGAACTTAGTTGCAAGTTTGCTGCTCTCCAAAGAACGGGAATATATAAATAATTGCATTGGACCGAACTTTTATCCTTGGTATGGGAACTTTCATTTTTGTTGAATAGCTTTTATCGATATTTGCAGACTGTTGGAAATGCTATGTTTTCGAGATAAGGGGAGAACTTTTACCCGATTATAATAATAGGGAGTATAAAGTGCATAATTAGCAATATAGTATATAAAGAGAGACATTATTTATAAACAAGAATATTGAAAATGAAAGGTTTTACTGTTCAATAAGATATCGATACTATGAGTTAATTTTGATTGTAATATTATAATTTAATTTCGAGATATACTGTATATTATATCTTTCTTTAATGAAAAAAATAATTTAAAAATTGAAGAACTATTCTTGAAGTAAGATTTTTAATTGTAATCATTAACTAAGGTTGTGACAATATGCTTTTTAAATCATATATCTTAAGAATATCACAGACGAAATAATATGAAATGGTTTCGAATTCTACATTAAATTAATTATCTTAGTCTATAATATTTTCAGGATCTATGATTTGAAAAGCATATTTTCACAACCCTATTAATTAGACATTTTAATGTTCTTTGAAGTAGGTAATATTAAAATTCAGTAAACTTCACGGTTCTGAATAAACCAGAAAAATAATTTTTACTTATAAAAGAGCTTGATTCTTTGTAAATTTTCTTTACATACTCCTATTCAATGGATACTTTCATTTTCAAATCCGACTCAAAAATGTACTACTCACTGTAACAAGTAGCGGAACTTTGATCACTACATTCGTTACTGTTGAAATTTGCCCTGCAGAATTATTTGCCAAACATTTATACTCTCCAACATCAGAGGGCTTGAGGGACGACATCACCAAACTGTCGTCCGACATGATCAGCCTGTGCTGTTCGTTACGAATGGGAGAGTTGTTCTTGTACCATCTGAAAACACACGCAGAAATTCTTCAAACTTTGAATTTAGAAGTCCCTTGATTTTCAGTGAGAAAAAAGCATTTATTCTTACACTACTGGAATATATTTGAATTTTGAGTGTTCTTTAATTCATTTTTGAATGTAAAATCATTTATATATCTTTAAAATGTAATGGACACAATCTTAAAATAAGTTTTTATGTGAATCTGAAGTAGAATATACACGATGAAAATAAATCTTATTGCTAAAAAGTACCAAATGATGTTTTTTAGTGTTTTTTTTATCAGAAAATGAATATTCTACAAAATTCTCAACTATCGATTTTTTATTGTTTAATATGACACTATTTTTCCATTAAAATATGATTACAGTTAGATTCATTTAAATAAACACTGTACACTATTTCTTTTGTAACTGTAAATTCATCGGCCAGTTATTCGATTATTCGTGTATGGATTCAAACAACTACGGCATGGAATTGAAGCCTTTTTCAGGTGACATGAAAAAATAAAGCAATTATTTTATCTATTCAGATGATTGCATTGCAGTATACCTACAATACTCTGAGTTTCAATTGATCGATAGCATGTTGCAAAGGATTTAAACTTTCATCGAGCTTCAATTTGTCAGATCCAATATGTTTTGTCTAACTCTTTCACATGAAAAGGAAGGGTAGATTGATTTTTATTGTGGAACCTTTAGAGCTAAAAGACGGGGAAGATGTATGTGTTGTCAGTGTATAATTTGTGTGCTAGTGGTAGGTCTAAAAATTGAAAATAAACAAATTCACTAATGGAAAAGTTGATCAATAATATGAAAATGCTTCTAAACTCAAAACATAAATCCAAAGTGAGATAAACTGTTGCAGATTATCATTCTTAAATATTTTGATATTAAAATTTCAATTGTATCGCTGAAATAATTGGGAAATTTTGGGAAAATAATTTTTAGAAAAATTTGCTAAAATAATGTGAAATTTTATTCATAATGTAATCTAGAAATAAAAGATTTTAATCAAGACAAGATTAATATGAATGAAAAACCGAAAATACATAACTCTATATTATGCATTTTAATTTAAATTATTAAATTGTTTGAAATCTCACCGGTAAGTAGGTTTCGGGTAAGCCTCCACGTCACAGTATAAGGTTAGGGTTGATCCTTCTTCAGTAACTATTTTAGAAGGTTGACTACCTAGAACTCTTGGTGCCTGAGTGTGCACAGGCTCTGAAAAAGAGAATGTAAACAAAGTGTCACAATTGGAAAAGAAGGAATCTTCGAAATTAAACTTGAAAAGAAAA
Organism: Caprella mutica; assembly: GCA_947561585.1. NCBI lineage: Eukaryota > Metazoa > Arthropoda > Malacostraca > Amphipoda > Caprellidae > Caprella > Caprella mutica. The sequence continues at coordinate 145,735 of CANNZV010000510.1, read as the reverse complement.
TAATCACTGCGATTTAAATTCCATGAAATCCGATTACATAATTTTCTTGTACTTATCTTTTGGTTGTGAAAGAAATGTCAATATTGTTTCTATCATAAAACATTATCATAGTGCTTAAAATGATTTTTTCTATAACAAAGTTATTTTTCAATTATTGAATAACATTAATATCATGTTATATAAAACAGACTTCAATAATTACTATCGCTAATTATAATACTAAATTTACAATTAAAAACTAAATAATTAAACTTGGTAATTAAATTATAAATATAGAATAAATCAATTAAAATTTTAATTGTATATCATTATTTAATTGGAACAATCACGTCATTTATAATTTCACAAAATGACAGCTTGTAATAAATTTAACATAAATCATATACCACAACTATATTCACTCGGTACTAATTAGTTGCAAACTCATCAACAGAGTAAACACACTAGTCCTACATTGTGAAAAGTGTTCACTCCATAGAATCAAATTTGGCCATTAACATTCTCAAAAGATGGCCGCCAGAAGTTTTCTCCATGAATAATTTAGACGTTGGAGCGACGCAAAGCTTATGCGTTTTAAGATGAAAACTCCCATCTGAGGATGATGCAATATTCATGCCATTTATTATATGGAATAATAAACATCGTCTTAATTAAATGCAAATTTTCTAAATTTCTCTGTCGTCCACTCGAAATATTAGCTACCTCATTCACATTATCCTATGAAAGAACTGCCAGTGAAGTTACTTAACATAGGACTTTTTATGTTGATTGAAAACTATGAATATAATAGATGTTGTAATTTTATATTAAAATGTAAAATGGCATGTATGATGAATAATAAAAAAATAAATATCATAAGAATTTACAAAGTAAAATATATTTATTTATACAAATTTTCAAAAAGAGAATAACTTTGAAATGAACTTTTGTTTAAAAAAAACGGATGAATTTTAATTCTAAAAGATAAGTTCTAATCATCCAAGTACAAGCAAAGTGTAGTACTATAAAAATATAAGAGGCATTCAATAGTATTTACGAGGCGAAAATAAAGCTCAGGAATATAAATAATGGCAGTGGAGGTTGTGTTCAGTGGAGTAAAATATGTAAATCCAGAGGATATCCTATCTCAGTCAAGAGAAATATTTACTGTGAGTTATACAGTAAACAGTATTAGCATCATCATAAATAACAGTATAGGCAACTGTATGAGCAAGTGTATAGCTAACAGTATAGGCAACAGTATAGCTAACAGTATAGCTAACAGTATAGCTAACAGTATAGGCAACAGTATAGCTAACAGTATGGGCAACTGTATGGGCAACTGTATGGGCAACTGTATGGGCAACTGTATAGGCAACTGTATGATCAACTGTATAGCTAACAGTATAGTCAACTGTATGGGCAACTGTATGGCTAACAGTATAGTCAACTGTATGGGCAACTGTATGGGCAACTGTATAGTCAACTGTATGGGCAGCTGTATGGCTAACAGTATAGTCAACTGTATGGGCAACTGTATAGCTAACAGTATAGGCAACTGTATGGGCAACTGTATGGGCAACTGTATGGGCAACAGTATAGGCAACAGTATAGCTAACAGTATAGGCAACTGTATGGGCAACAGTATAGCTAACAGTATAGGCAACTGTAAAGCTAACAGTATAGGCAACTGTATAGCTAACAGTATGGGCAACAGTATAGGCAACAGTATAGCTAACAGTATAGGCAACTGTATGGGCAACAGTATAGCTAACAGTATAGGCAACTGTATGGGCAACAGTATAGGCAACTGTATGGGCAACTGTATAGCTAACAGTATAGGCAACTGTATGGGCAACAGTATAGGCAACTGTATGGGCAACAGTATAGCTAACAGTATAGGCAACTGTATAGCTAACAGTATAGGCAACTGTATGGGCAACAGTATAGGCAACTGTATGGGCAACAGTATAGGCAACAGTATAGCTAACAGTATAGGCAACTGTATGGGCAACAGTATAGGCAACTGTATGGGCAACTGTATAGCTAACAGTATAGGCAACTGTATGGGCAACAGTATAGGCAACTGTATGATCAACTGTATAGCTAACAGTATAGGCAACTGTATGGGCAACAGTATAGGCAACAGTATAGCTAACAGTATAGGCAACTGTATGGGCAACAGTATAGGCAACTGTATGGGCAACTGTATAGCTAACAGTATAGGCAACTGTATGGGCAACAGTATAGGCAACTGTATAGCTAACAGTATAGGCAACTGTATAGCTAACAGTATAGGCAACTGTATGGGCAACAGTATAGGCAACAGTATAGCTAATAGTATAGGCAACTGTATGGGCAACAGTATAGGCAACTGTATGGGCAACTGTATAGCTAACAGTATAGGCAACTGTATGGGCAACAGTATAGGCAACTGTATGGACAACTGTATAGCTAACAGTATAGGCAACTGTATGGGCAACAGTATAGGCAACAGTATAGGCAACTGTATGGACAACTGTATAGCTAACAGTATAGGCAACTGTATGGGCAACAGTATAGCTAACAGTATAGGCAACTGTATGGACAACTGTATAGCTAACAGTATAGGCAACTGTATGGGCAACAGTATAGGCAACAGTATAGGCATCTGTATGGACAACTGTATAGCTAACAGTATAGGCAACTGTATGGGCAACAGTATAGCTAACAGTATAGGCAACTGTATGGGCAACAGTATAGGCAACTGTATGGGCAACTGTATAGCTAACAGTATAGGCAACTGTATGGGCAACAGTATAGGCAACTGTATGGGCAACTGTATAGCTAACAGTATAGGCAACTGTATGGGCAACAGTATAGGCAACTGTATGGACAACTGTATAGCTAACAGTATAGGCAACTGTATAGCTAACAGTATAGGCAACTGTATGGACAACTGTATAGCTAACAGTATAGGCAACTGTATAGCTAACAGTATAGGCAACTGTATAGCTAACAGTATAGGCAACTGTATAGCTAACAGTATATAATAATAATCAGTATATCTCAAAGTATTTTTCTCGCATAACCCATGCATTTCTCAGGCACCCACTGAGCATTGTATTGCATTGAAATAGATTGAAAAGCTACTGTACAATTAGAATATATTTGGATACTACGATGTGAGAATTTAAAAAGAAAAATTAAGGACGATGAATGCTGTATTTAAGTTATTTTCAAACCTATATATTTACGTAAGGAAAATTGAAATACATTAGAAATCCCAGGCATCTCCTTCAAACCATCCAGACCCCAAAGGGGTGCCGGGCACCCAACTTTAAGAATCACTTGTATATACACACATCATTCAGAACAGTCAACAGTAACATAGCTATAACTAACAGTTATCTGTTGGCTGGTCATAACGGTATGGCTACAAAGGACACCAAATCCTTTGCTGATGGCAGGATAATAGAAATATGAAGGAATGGCAAAGGATTTGCAAGTTGTTGTTTTTAGATGGGAAGGCGTGTACTTTAAAAAACACATTCCTGTGAACCGGAATAATCTGGCCCTGAAGGTAAAAAATGTTGCCATTCGAATGATATACCATTCGTAGTGGCATTTTATCTTGATACGTTAAAACTTTAGAAATTCAAAAGCAAATAACTAGAAGTTAAAATAGTCAATAGGTTAAAATAGTACAATATACACAAGCTATTTGCTAAGTAAATAGAATAGTCTTTCACAAGGCAAGATCTCTCCCTAAATTTCCCGGAATATCTTTATCGAGAATACATTCAAATATTCCCCCCAGAAAATGAATAAGAATACCCCTCACGCAGTTGATCTCTAGGATTATGTATCGATATATAGCGAGGGTATATTTCTTCAAAGCCTTTATTTCCCCTCCAGTTTCCCTCTTTTTAGAGTGTTTAAGCACATCATTTCCCCTCTTCTGCGAGGCAATTTCAGGTGATCTCTATTTTTACAGCAACACTCTATAGCGGCACAGTGTCCATTCTTCTAATTCTAATTTACTGATTAACTGAACTAATTAACTATTCAACTTTAAAAAAATATTGCACTAAAATAAAAATAATTTGAGTCCATTGTAATGATGACTTTTCATTTCGATTTTACGTAAGTGTTTGCTAATGATAAATCGATATGAAATTACATAGAGAAAATAGATACAGCATTTATACTGTGGAATTATACAGTATAAAGAGTTATACAGTAAACAGTATTAGCATCATCATAAATAACAGTATAGGCAACTGTATGAGCAAGTGTATAGCTAACAGTATAGGCAACAGTATAGCTAACAGTATAGCTAACAGTATAGCTAACAGTATAGGCAACAGTATAGCTAACAGTATGGGCAACTGTATGGGCAACTGTATGGGCAACTGTATGGGCAACTGTATAGGCAACTGTATGATCAACTGTATAGCTAACAGTATAGTCAACTGTATGGGCAACTGTATGGCTAACAGTATAGTCAACTGTATGGGCAACTGTATGGGCAACTGTATAGTCAACTGTATGGGCAGCTGTATGGCTAACAGTATAGTCAACTGTATGGGCAACTGTATAGCTAACAGTATAGGCAACTGTATGGGCAACTGTATGGGCAACTGTATGGGCAACAGTATAGGCAACAGTATAGCTAACAGTATAGGCAACTGTATGGGCAACAGTATAGCTAACAGTATAGGCAACTGTAAAGCTAACAGTATAGGCAACTGTATAGCTAACAGTATGGGCAACAGTATAGGCAACAGTATAGCTAACAGTATAGGCAACTGTATGGGCAACAGTATAGCTAACAGTATAGGCAACTGTATGGGCAACAGTATAGGCAACTGTATGGGCAACTGTATAGCTAACAGTATAGGCAACTGTATGGGCAACAGTATAGGCAACTGTATGGGCAACAGTATAGCTAACAGTATAGGCAACTGTATAGCTAACAGTATAGGCAACTGTATGGGCAACAGTATAGGCAACTGTATGGGCAACAGTATAGGCAACAGTATAGCTAACAGTATAGGCAACTGTATGGGCAACAGTATAGGCAACTGTATGGGCAACTGTATAGCTAACAGTATAGGCAACTGTATGGGCAACAGTATAGGCAACTGTATGATCAACTGTATAGCTAACAGTATAGGCAACTGTATGGGCAACAGTATAGGCAACAGTATAGCTAACAGTATAGGCAACTGTATGGGCAACAGTATAGGCAACTGTATGGGCAACTGTATAGCTAACAGTATAGGCAACTGTATGGGCAACAGTATAGGCAACTGTATAGCTAACAGTATAGGCAACTGTATAGCTAACAGTATAGGCAACTGTATGGGCAACAGTATAGGCAACAGTATAGCTAACAGTATAGGCAACTGTATGGGCAACAGTATAGGCAACTGTATGGGCAACTGTATAGCTAACAGTATAGGCAACTGTATGGGCAACAGTATAGGCAACTGTATGGACAACTGTATAGCTAACAGTATAGGCAACTGTATGGGCAACAGTATAGGCAACAGTATAGGCAACTGTATGGACAACTGTATAGCTAACAGTATAGGCAACTGTATGGGCAACAGTATAGCTAACAGTATAGGCAACTGTATGGACAACTGTATAGCTAACAGTATAGGCAACTGTATGGGCAACAGTATAGGCAACAGTATAGGCAACTGTATGGACAACTGTATAGCTAACAGTATAGGCAACTGTATGGGCAACAGTATAGCTAACAGTATAGGCAACTGTATGGGCAACAGTATAGGCAACTGTATGGGCAACTGTATAGCTAACAGTATAGGCAACTGTATGGGCAACAGTATAGGCAACTGTATGGGCAACTGTATAGCTAACAGTATAGGCAACTGTATGGGCAACAGTATAGGCAACTGTATGGACAACTGTATAGCTAACAGTATAGGCAACTGTATAGCTAACAGTATAGGCAACTGTATGGACAACTGTATAGCTAACAGTATAGGCAACTGTATAGCTAACAGTATAGGCAACTGTATAGCTAACAGTATAGGCAACTGTATAGCTAATAGTATATAATAATAATCAGTATATCTCAAAGTATTTTTCTCGCATAACCCATGCATTTCTCAGGCACCCACTGAGCATTGTATTGCATTGAAATAGATTGAAAAGCTACTGTACAATTAGAATATATTTGGATACTACGATGTGAGAATTTAAAAAGAAAAATTAAGGACGATGAATGCTGTATTTAAGTTATTTTCAAACCTATATATTTACGTAAGGAAAATTGAAATACATTAGAAATCCCAGGCATCTCCTTCAAACCATCCAGACCCCAAAGGGGTGCCGGGCACCCAACTTTAAGAATCACTTGTATATACACACATCATTCAGAACAGTCAACAGTAACATAGCTATAACTAACAGTTATCTGTTGGCTGGTCATAACGGTATGGCTACAAAGGACACCAAATCCTTTGCTGATGGCAGGATAATAGAAATATGAAGGAATGGCAAAGGATTTGCAAGTTGTTGTTTTTAGATGGGAAGGCGTGTACTTTAAAAAACACATTCCTGTGAACCGGAATAATCTGGCCCTGAAGGTAAAAAATGTTGCCATTCGAATGATATACCATTCGTAGTGGCATTTTATCTTGATACGTTAAAACTTTAGAAATTCAAAAGCAAATAACTAGAAGTTAAAATAGTCAATAGGTTAAAATAGTACAATATACACAAGCTATTTGCTAAGTAAATAGAATAGTCTTTCACAAGGCAAGATCTCTCCCTAAATTTCCCGGAATATCTTTATCGAGAATACATTCAAATATTCCCCCCAGAAAATGAATAAGAATACCCCTCACGCAGTTGATCTCTAGGATTATGTATCGATATATAGCGAGGGTATATTTCTTCAAAGCCTTTATTTCCCCTCCAGTTTCCCTCTTTTTAGAGTGTTTAAGCACATCATTTCCCCTCTTCTGCGAGGCAATTTCAGGTGATCTCTATTTTTACAGCAACACTCTATAGCGGCACAGTGTCCATTCTTCTAATTCTAATTTACTGATTAACTGAACTAATTAACTATTCAACTTTAAAAAAATATTGCACTAAAATAAAAATAATTTGAGTCCATTGTAATGATGACTTTTCATTTCGATTTTACGTAAGTGTTTGCTAATGATAAATCGATATGAAATTACATAGAGAAAATAGATACAGCATTTATACTGTGGAATTCAAAAACAAAAGTAAAGCGATTATAAGTAGGCATTTTCATATGCTTTTTTGTTAGGTAATAAAAGTAGTAAATAATAATTTTTCGACCTTTATTTTAACTGCTATGAATCTGATTTTGCATAATATACATTCAAAATTAATTTAAATAATTTTTCAATGAATTTAATGTATTTATACCGAAATTGAAGAGCGTATCAGTATTCAATTATTCAAAATTCAATAGAATTCATCGAAACGCGGAAAATCAATTTCCGGTGATCATCATCTCTATTTACAAAAGAAAATCAACAGTAGAAAATTCTACGAAGAAAATTACAACCAATGTTAGTTACAATAGAACTCTACTAAAATGAACTCCACTATAATGAATGAGTTAGGAAGTAACCTGAACAGTGAGAAAATGTTATTTAGTCAGCTTTAAAATAACCTTTGGTTTTCTTAAACTGATGGCGAACAAAATTTATTCACTATTCAGGCTACTTCCTATCTCATTCACTATAGAGGAGTTCACTATAGAGGAGTTCACTATAGAGGGGTTCTCAAGAGAGGAGTTCACTATAGAGGGGTTCACTATAGAGGAGTTCACTATACAGGAATTCACTATAGAGGAGTTCACTATACAGGAGTTCACTATAGAGGAGTTCACTATACAGGAGTTCACTATAAAGGAGTTCTACTGTATTAAGAGACTCACAATCTTGTTATTTATTATTTGTCAATCTGAAATATGGATTAGTTCAAAACCTGTGCCAACCCCCACTGTCCGAGTACACCAAGTGTCTGATTAGTGTAACATCACTCCTAACTGATACTTACAAGTATCTTTATAATAACTTTTGAATCATTGACATCATCACAAATTATTATTATCAAACAATAATCACAATTTCGAATTACTGACTTCAATAAAATGACCACATAATAATTTTGTTCCATACCGCACTATAGGTAAGTGATCTGAGTCGCAGACTGTAGTATTTATAAATAAAATTGCTCTTTGCTTGCATATCAGGTTGCCGTTGCATTTGTTACAGTATTGCGTAACGGTTTCATAACAGGGAGTAAATAGCCTCTATCTATTCCTATTGAATAATGCTAGGGAGTTGTAATAGGTACGCTGAACAATGGGTCATAATGGAAATGAATAAATAGGCTTTTAGATTATAGATGCACTTTATTTGAATCTTATATTTAATACCATTTGAATGGTTTGTTATGAAATATAAATATAGAAATATTAAGCTGTATATGTATATGAGAATTTACTTTATTCAATGCACATATAAGTTAAATCTATATTAATTCGCTTGTTTTCAATGAAATTATAACCATGTTCATTCGAAAATAAAGATATCAAGTAGTTCGAATATTTGGAATATTATCCTATATTTTTTACGGCAATTAAGTTGATTGGTTACACCTTCATTATTACATTCATTAAATTGAAGAGGAAAATGAAGAGACAAATATAAAGGAAATGCAGAGAGGGTCGAAATTCCAATATTGTTTGAACAATGAATGTTCGAAACCCAATCGAAGAATAGAATGTATTCGAAATAATAAATAATGCAATAGATACCCTATATATTTGAACGATTTTAATTTTAAATTGTTAGATTATGTAACGATTTGGATAAATTAGAATAGCGTAAAATTTCACCTCATTTAAATTTAGAAGGATCTCTTTTTAAAAAGTCATAAAATTGAAAAAGAAATCGTCACGAAAATTCGTACGGGACAGAATGCTCAGGAAAAAATTCTGAGTGAAAATAATAATAATTGAATAATCTATAGCAATTCAATAATGGTTATATAAAAAAAGCCAGCGTCTATTTTTTACGTTTAAAAAAATACACTCACTTGATACGATTATTCTTGCTTCGTTTGAGAATTTTGTTTCTCCGGTCAAAGTGTTGATGACTCTACACTGGAAGACTGATTTCGAGTCAGAGTGACCCACGTTACTGATCCGTAAATTGCCGGATGATGTCATCTGGTATTTAGCATCTGAAAAATAAAAAAAGGCATATGAGGTAATTTGAGCAAGAGCTGAATAACAAATTAATCTGATATAAAAATCATGGAATACTCTTTCTTGTATAATTTTTTATTTAATTTATTATCAGCTAAGTGTAACTGGATTGAAGATAATGCTGTTATAATTTTATATTGCCGAGGTATAATCTCGTGAAAATTTATAAGAAGTGGATAATAATTTAGTTTTATTAAAAAGAATACCAGAGAGAAAATGTGATACTGTATTCCCTCAAACAGAAAATACTTTAATTTGTTAGCAGATTTGAGAAAAAATTGTTTGAATTTTCACACACAAAATTAATTTTTATTTGTGTTTTCTCTAAAATTGCATAAAATGTAATTTTGTTCATTACCTAAAATTGTTTGCCCTATGTAATGTTAAAGTACTTCAAGTCATAAAATGTTAGATACATTTTCAGTGTCTTCAAAATCATTAAATGAAAATCCTTGAAGAGACTGATTGAAAGTAAATTATTTCACGTTATCGGTTCTAAGAGCTTAAAAATCACTACAATAGACTGGAAATTCACGATTGCAGGAGAAGTTGGGAAGAAATAGGATTACCGAAACTCGTTCAAAGTTCTGAGGTTGGTAATTGAGTTCCCTATCGCCAGTTCCGATGTAGGTACCTCGGTCTTCTGATTACTTTACTCATGCCACTCTCTAAATTGTTAACCAATTGAAACTCAAGTGATCTGCTAATAAAATGAAAGCCTACAAAGAAACTCTAATGGGTCGTACACACGTAGGGTTTTTTCAGTCTTTCCACCAGACTTTTTGCTAAGCCCTGCAGGTATCCATGATACCTGCAGGTATCATGGATGCCAACTAAAATAAATAATAATTATATCGTTTTTTCTTATATTATCGTGGAAAAAGTAGGAGGAGCTTAGCAAAAAGTCTGGTGGAAAGATTAAAAAACCCTACGTGTGTACGGCCCTTAATAGAGATTCAATCAAGAATGGTTTGAAGAGTTAATCAACAGTATTTTACGTCGATTGAAAAATTAAAAGCGATGTATCACATAATAGGCTCCAATGTGTCTGAGATTTTAGTAGCAATGATTTTTTCACAGCTAGAATAATTTCCAAAGTTTAATCAGGAATAGTTGTAAATTATGTTTCTTTTTCAATACAGAGAAGAAACTTTGGGAAAGATTTACTTTTTCTTGTTAGACTTAGAAGATTAAGTTCGAGCTATAAAGTTGGCAGTAAAACCTGCTGTAAAATCCTATAGATCTATGCAATTTGTTCATGAACCACCTTCCAAACTTTTCCAGTTTTTATTCAACCAACTTTTTCGAAACATTGGACTTGCAGTTGATTCCATCACTTCCTAAATTAAAAAAGATCATAAATAATTATTCGGTTGAAAGTTCCCTAGTTTTCAATTTGATGAGGGTTTCTTTTTATTATTTTTTTTTTCTCAAAATGAATTTGGGACAAGTCAGAGAAAGAATGGAAAGTGACCCTACATGGATACATGGAATAAAAAAGTTCTGAAGTTCATTTTCAATCTGAAGTTTTTTAAAGTCTTTTAATTTATTTCTGGTGGCCTGAAGAAAATGTGCATAAAAAGCTCTATCATGTATAAATTTATAGTAAAAATAGGAAACCTATAGTTGGGTTGGTAATCATTCGTGAAGATTATTGTGGAAATAAAAAATCGGAAAATTTTCTAACACATGAAAATATGGACAAAATTAATTAAAAAAAAATTCATAATGAAAAATATTGATGTATATATAATATTTTTCATTTCTGTACGGGTACTTCCAAATTATATCAAATTATAATTAATGGTAGCTATTACAGCTGATATAGTGGACGTGCCCCTTCCCCAATAGTTATAAATACCTTTCTTTTTTACTTCAAACTCGCCATAAAGAGCTGTTAAATGGAGAATAAATCTCTCCCCAGAAACACTCTCAGAGTCCGTGTAAAACCTGACCACTTCTGCCTAACAGATGGAGTGAACGGAACCAATGGACGCAAAAAATACGAAGCAACAAGAAAAGTATTCTGATAGAGTCCCCAATGGAGGAAGGTATACCAAGGGAGAAAGGTTTACCAAATGAGAAAGGATTACCAAGGGAGAAAGGCTTACCAAATGAGAAAGGATTACCAAGGGGAAAAGGTTTACCAAAGGAGAAAGGTTTACCAAGGAAAAAAGGTTTACCAAAGGAGAAAGGTTTACCAAGGGAGAAAGGTTTACCAAAGGAGAAAGGTTTACCAAGGGAGAAAGGTTTACCAAAGGAGAAAGGTTTACCAAAGGAGAAAGGTTTACCAAGGGAGAAAGGTTTACCAAAGGAGAAAGGTTTATCAAGGGAGAAAGGTTTACCAAGGGAGAAAGGTTTACCAAAGGAGAAAGGTTTACCAAGGGGAAAAGGTTTACCAAAGGAGAAAGGTTTACCAAGGGAGAAAGGTTTACCAAAGGAGAGAGGTTTACCAAGGGAGAAAGGTTTACCTGGTCAAATATTCGATGGAGTGAGAGGGACTTTTGTGTGCCTGCTCATGAATTGCTAATGAGAACTCATCTATCTTATCAGATTGGGGCCAATGGTTGCCTATCAACTACATTGAATTTGTTACACCTTTTCAACTAGTTCAATATTATAATAATTATAGGAAGTGACCAGTGTGAGAAAAATATTATGATTGGGAAATGCGTTAACGTTTTTTTAAACGGTATTTTTCCATTAAAAAGCATGTATTATATGGATATAAAATGTTATTATCATTTTGAACCTACTTTCAAATTAATCATTAATCTTATATCCCAATATATGTAATAGCTTTACAAAAAATGGGATAGGCTCTTGATAAATATTTCAATTTGGATTTATTGATTTACATTGTTTGAAAACAATATTGGACATATAACCCTACAGGATTGATTAGGATAGATGACCACGTATATACATAACTAAACATCGCCAATATAAGCACTTATTAAATATTATCAATAAATCCATCACTATTCAAAAACTTTTAACAATTTTATTTTATTTACAAATCCATGAATTACTAATTAGATATCAATTTACATTCGAATATCTTTGTGATCGTGACATTTTCTTAATTAAATAAAAAATAAATAATTTTTAAATCAATTGAATCTCTTTTTAAAGTAGTATAATAAATGTCAGACATTGTGTGCAACTCTCTACCAATCGATGGCTTGGAAGAAACGGTCGATGATTAGTGACCTTCCTACAAATTATTAAACTGACATTAATGTTCAGAAACACTCGCTAAAATGCCTTAAAAACGGGAATTTTTCTATTGCAATAGAGTATTTCATTTACAAGCTAGTTTATTTAAAGTAATATACAATTTCGTGATTCGAATTTAAAGTTTAGATGGTATACAAGTTGCAATATTTGATATACTTTTCGTTATTATTTGTAAAACTTTTCTACACTTTGAAGAATTAGGCTGCAACTATACCAAATTTAACAAAAGAATTAAAATAATATATTTTTATTAACTAATCATTATGCCAGAAAAAAACTGAGACAATACACTTACGCATAAATAAATCAGTATCAAAAAATAACTTTTCTATGTTTAGGAATTTTTTTAAACAATTTTTTATTAACTTTTTAACGATTTTTTTTAAATTATTTTATTTTATTATAAATTTCCTAAAGCAAAGCAGCCCTTTTCACCACTATTTTAATTAATCGAGAGAGTTCCCTTTGAAGACTTCACCCCATGTCTCCAGGCATGGCGAATAGAAAAGAAAATATTTCTTTCAAGATTCTGTCACCGGGGGCGATGGTAAATATTTTTACGTTGAAGTTCACTTCTTGAATATAATTTAAGGAAAAGAATAGACATTTATTTGATCTTTCGGTATGAATATATAGTTTCATATTTATAAACGCAATAGGAATATTTAATTGTAAACCAATCCTGCCGAATGTTTTAATCAATCTTGATTTTTTTTCCTGACTCTTCTGATTTTTTCTGAATAAATTTGAAATTTGTAATTAAACTTATTTAGATAATATTGTAGCTATTTAGTACATCTATAATTTTACGGTACCTAATAAGCTAAATGAACATAATGAGCCAATTATGAAGTCTTTTACTTGTTATTCAGTTTACTTCCTTCATAAAGTAACTAAAATGAAGTCAATAAACAGAATGCATTTGGAAGCTTTCAAACGGTGATTTATTTTGCAGACAAATGTCTCTTTTGCTAGTGATGTTGACAGTGCATTTGTGCGTCAGATTGACACTCGAATTAACGATTGAATAAAACAAAGATGCTTCTATCACAAATTTACATGGTTAGAAGTAAGTTACTTTATGGTTGTGAAGAATTTAGATAAATACTATTCAAAAATAAAAACGATCTAATGTTATAACAAATATATATTTTGAATTTTCTTAAATTTAGTCATTTTGAATTATTGTTGAAATTCACACAAAATATAATTAAATATCTTTTTTTAGATATTTATACTCATTATTTCTTTCTTAAACTAAATATTTTAATTTTGAATAATAAATAATTTATATAGATAGTATAGAAGCTACATATAGTGTTAAATTTTTATAGTTATATACACTGTTATGTAGTTCAAAATACACTAATATTATGTAACCGAAAAACTCAAAGGGTGACCTAGATATACCTGAATATCCACTAATGTGATGTTCCATTTACATGTTCTTTTCTTACATACACTCTTTTAAGAAATGAAGTGGGTGTACGAATTACCAGAAGATCTCATTTCCAGATAGTGTTATAAATAATTCTCACCTTGGTTCTCAGTTGGAAATATGTTGTAGACCCCATCCCTGACCCATGCCGTGACTGAGACGAATTGCTTCACGTAACTGCCCACCGAACACTCGAGCACTGCCGAATTTCCTGATAATATCCGAGAATCATGAACCAGAGGATCGAGAGGAGTCAGCATTTCTAGAAAGAAGAAAGTTTTTCTGAAGATTGCTTATTTTGCAAATAGCCTTCTTATTTTGTAGGTTTGGAGAGTAAAAGATTGCATAATATAAAATATCACCACTGATACTTTCTTAATTTCTAGTCCAACTAAACCTTAACTACATCACTACCTAAAACGATGAAATTATGAATTAGTTATTATAAAAGTATAACTACTTGAAACTTACGGGCATGCACATGGGTGGGCAGAGATATCATAGTTCCCCAAGAAGTGATCACTCGACACATGTAAGAGGCGTCATGAACGGAACTGTCGTAACGACCCGGTGGGAAGGGAGAGAAAACCAACGTCCCGTTAGATGAAGCGTGAACCAATCCTGGGATCTGAGAGAAAAGGATATAACCAGGTTATATCATAATTCAATTAAACCTTAAAAGATTATATAAATTGATGATTCTTTTTATGGAAATTTTATCAATAGTAAAATAAGCTAGTCAGTCGTTGAACAACTGGGAATTATTTATTTATGCAACTAATTATTACAAATAACTACTTCTGTTTAATAGCATATTTTATGGAGTACTTATGGGGTACATCAATGGAGCGTTTTAGGAGACCTATTGTTTTTTTATTGATTATTTTTTTCATTGACTTCACTCTAATCTACTTTATGTGATTTTTTTAAATGGTTGAGAAGCAGTAAGAATATATGAAAAATACTACCAAAATAAAAAGTGTAATGCAATCTTTTATAGAGGTATTTTGTTATAGGACCAGTGTTGAATACCGGATGCTCTATAGAACCCGTCAGTGAAATAAAATATCGAAATCTTAAAATCTAGCAGGTGTGTCTAATGCAAATAAATAACAACTTCTTTATGAAGTTGTTATTTATTGCCAATTTGTTAGTGTGTTCAGTAAAATCAGCAATTCGATACCTACTGATAATTTGCTGACAATTTACAATGCATTCATTTTCTCTCAAATTTGTTATGCCGATGAAGTATGGTATGGATGTCGGAAATATTTATCAAATAACGAATTGTTATGTTAGAAACGTGCTAAAGTCATTTACTTGTTCATTACTCATCCTCTTTTTGAACAATACTAAGTAACTTGTTTTTGTATAATATTGGTGTATATTACCACAATTCAATTTATATGACTGATTATTATATCATTTTAAACACAAATAAACAAATTACACTCGATATGCCCCACTTATCGCTCCCATTATTCAATTGAACTAATTATCAAATGTGTGGAACAATTCAACCAGCGACTTTAAATGTTCATTTATTTTTTGTAAATACAAGTTTTCTTTTATCACTAGTGAAAATACCTAAATGTATAGAATGCTTTGATTCATTGAATGTGTTTCAGTTTCATCAATAGTTTTAAAACATTGTCTTTGTAACTTTTTAATATCCGTTGTCTAGGTTTGACAGACTTTGACTGACTAATCAGACTGACTGTGGCTAGTCAATGTGATCTCTCAATGTAGGTTGCCATTGAAGTTTCGGCTAAATAGGGACTGAATACTCAAAATATTTAGAATATTTTTTATAATATTATTAGGGAGAATCTATTTTCATAAGAATTTATTCGCTGGGTTATTTTGTTTAAATCTATCCTAATAATACCCGTAGACTTTTTTATTTTATTTTTTTATTTTGTGTCCGCTTTCACACAATGGGTATTAAGCATGAAGAATGTAACTATGATATGAACGGGAATATATTGATATGAATTTTAGATTCTTATGTTTCTATTCCATTTTTATAAGTATTTTATCTGTAAAATGATTCAGTCTATGCAGAAAAAAAAATTGTAATTGAACTCACTAAAACTATCTAATAACTGGTAATAAATTGTTATTGATGATGACCCGTTATTTTTAACAGGAAAGTACACTAGTAAATTTATAAAGATTTCCTTGTAGTGGACCATAATAAACTTTATTATATACAAATTTTATTTGTTCAAAATGTAAATAATGTGCTTGAATATTTCCATGATATAAAAAACTAAAGTTTTTTCATGAATTAGATATTGATTCTGGTAGAAATAAGAAAGATCGTTACACCGTTATTTCGTCCAATGTATTTACTTTATATCTTACATTATTTATACATATTTCGCAATACAAAAGTAGAAAACAACCTTTGTTGGCAGTAATTAGAAATTAATGGTATCTGTGTTTTTATTGCAGCAATCGTCTTTTCCTACTCTTACTGGCTGGCAACAGTGAAATGATAAAGAATGCTTTGAAACCAATTGCTTAATGCAAATTAACGTCTGAGATTAGGACATAATGTATACTTTTTTACAAAATAATGCAAGCATTTCGTAAACAAATTTTTTTTTTATAACACAGAGTCATTTTATGAAGTTTACTCCGTGTGCCAGCAACCAAAGCAGATATTATAGTTCTTCAAATCAGAATGAAATTAATTTAGTCTGAAGTGTCATATATACAATAGGTTTATTTATATTTTTCATAAAAATGATATCATACATGAATTAATATAGACAATTTTGTTTCATAAGTAGATTATTTTATTATTTCTGTAAAAATTATTTATTATTTTGTAAACTCAAAAATCTTACTTCATACATGGCAAATTAATTAACAAATAAAGGAACTTCATAATTCTTTTGTGTTCATTTTAGAATATATTGGAAAAATAAATGAAAAGAGCAGTTTTTATCCATTATACATTTTTTATAACACATTGATTCGGTCCAAGAAAAGTTGCTAAAATGCCACATCGTTTTAATCACACTACCAATCAAATAGTCGAGACGTTTTATACACGTTCTTGGCTGTAAACGTGATAATGCGAATGATAAATATACGCTGCAAAAATAATTAATACAATTAACTGTAATTTTGTCTCTATTTTTATATTTCTCTTTCGTTCCTTAATATATAGAGAGATGCAATATACCACATGATTAGAAAGAGACCATGTTAAATGAAGCATAACTATATTAGATAATGTTGTGGTATTGCAATATTTGCAAGAACTGTTTAGAGCGCTTGCTATTATATAGTTTATAATATGAAACAACAAAACTATTTAGTGTAGATGGTAATAAACTTAATATAAGAGGAATAAATTCATATAGAATAATCACGTAGTTGATTTGCACTAATGAATGAATAATACAAATATATTATTTAGAGCTGAGCGAAAATCAAGTTAACCCTTCTACATAAAAAGTCAATAACCTTATTTCGAAAGAATCGATAAATATTCATCGTATTTTTTCTTAATCCTTCAAAATTTACATAATCGATTATAAGAGCCGATGAAAAGCCAATAACAATTTACCAATTTTGGGACGACACTTCTAAACTAATTAATCCTATGAATTTATCAGCATTTTACTCACGTTGTTGAAAGTGTTGCCATCAGCATGGCTCCAGAGGACACGATATGGAGGAGGTGGTCCTTTAACCATGCATTTCAGGGATCCTCCAGTGGAGTTGCTGAAAATGGCTTTCCTTGGTGGTTCCTCCACCCACTCCACTTTTCTGTCAATCCCTTTCTTCCTCGAACTATCAAGTGGAGCATAGTCAAGGAAATCTGAATTCATGCTATTTAGACGAAACCCATCATTCGGTAGTTCAGGAGGATCGTAAAAGTCATATGACGAGTATTGGATGTTCTGGTAATTTTTCTCACTAAAATAGGGCTGATCACTCATAAATTTCACATCTTTTTTCAAATTCTTATATCTTGTATGCACCGCTTTGCTGCCCCGATTGCGACGGCTAACATCTTTCATCAGTTTCTGATCATCAACATTTCTCCAATTCCCAACTTTATATCGGCTGATCGGGAAGTTGGACCGAATTTTTCGAACCAATGAATTCAAATTTGAAGTTCCAAAGTCCAAAGAGTCTGTGCGAGTACTTCCCTGTAATACCGAAGAAGTTTGATGTTGATAGACTGCCGATTGGTTTAAGTCTGCCAGAAATTTATCACTTCCACTGTAGTTTGAACCGCTCGAGTGAACTGCAAAAAAATAAACAGATTACGCTAGATTTTTACAGCTGGGAAAATATAAAGGGAAAATACAATGGAAATATTAAGAAAAGTTTGATATAATATATCATTTATACACTTCCTGATTCCGATTCAATGAAATTGTTTTAACAATCAATGAAATTGTTTGTTATATCAAATTAATTATCAATTACAATATAAAAGTATAGACTAAAATACGTATAATTTAACACTAAATATATACTAGTCTATATTTATACATAATATTTAACTAATTAAGTATTGAATATTCATTTTCTTAACTTGAATTTCGATCATTAAATTATTACATATCACCAGACCTCTAAAAGGTTCTAATTTCTTTTCGTTTTTTAGGTTAATTTGAGAGTTTGGTTTGGATTGACTTTTGCATGAGTTGTTAAAAATGATATTAACATATGTGCTTACAAATTAATCAGGAAGTTATTATTAGTAATCAATATCATTAAATACTAATTTTATCCGACTTTTTTATATAACAAATTATTATCCACATATAATCAATTATAAAAGATATCATTAATATTGAGCAATGCTATTCAATCTAACCTAAAAATTTCTGTAGTGTGTTTATTTATTTATACATTTGTTGTGATAAGAATGATAAGAAAAATAATTTTAACGGGAAAATGCACTTTTGAAATAGAACTACACTATTGAATACTATTGAAAACCCGATATTTTTACCGGAAAAGTACACCATATATAGTTAGTAGGTATATATATTGATATTCTAATATAATATATTGAAAAATTATTTGAATAATAGAAAAAACACGATTTAATGCTTATAGTATCTAAATTATTTAATTATTTTCCGTTTTCATAATCGTCACAGAGAACTATGATTAATCGTTGATGTACATATAGTTTAGTAAATATTTCAATATTTATCTACTTAACTAATTTTCAACCAGTAATTTTTCAATAAATTTCAATATTATTTCTTGCTAATACTTTTCTCTGCCGCACATCTTTTCCATTACAAAGATTAAATATATATTTATTTGTTCTTTAATGACCTGCACCATTTCGCCCATTTTTCTCGAGTGGAAAGAGAATCTGGAAATTAATTAAAATTCCAAGTACGTATCACTGCGAGATCTTAAAATCTTTAGGTGTAAAGCCAGGAGGTAATTAGGATACTGGGGGGAGACATTCCGCACCTAATCCATCCTACTTGGAGAGTTTAATCAGTCAACTTTAGGTCATCGAACTGCTAGTGTTAACTATGTATGATAAATTCATCGGTAATTAGATTATACAAACTACAATGAAAAATTCCACTGCCTAAATTTTAAAATAAAGAAGTCAGATTTCAATAACTAGCCATTTGAGAATCATTTTAAAATCATATTAGTAATTCATTATACAAATTACTATAAGGTGATTGGAAAAACATTTATTTTATGCATAACTTTTTCATATCAAATAAAATTTAGTTACATGCATGGACCCACTTTTAAAAGCATATCACATCGAGCAACATTTTAATGACTTCACAGTTGAGATGTATAACGAATACAAAAATGGCTATAGAATATATGGAAATTAAGTACATTAAATTTCATACCCTCTATATTTCTCACACATATATTACATTGACACAGACAAATAAAATAGAACAGTCACACGTTCTAGAATCCAATATAACACATACATCTTCCTATATTATCTTCATTGCAGAAACAATTTGAATTCCACAAAATCATAAGCGGAAACTGTAAGTTTTGAGCATTTCATTTAACAGCACTCACATCTACTCTGCAGATTCCTAGGTAAACTAAATCTCTGTAAATTTAATACTCCTTGCATAAATAAGAACGTTATTCAAAATCTAATTCGGGAGGAATTTCATCTCAGGTTGCGCTGCATAAAGAATTTCGATTCGTGAAATGGAGACCTCTTTGATCATTGCTCCCAGAGGGCGCTGCAACCTAAGGATGATGCCCTTCTCCATTTCACTCAGGAGTTCATGCATAGCAAACCTACCCAATGAATAAAAACATGCGACACCAAGAATCTCCTGAATGATTTAATGCATTAAAACATGAACCTCTATATTGCTTGTATTTATAGGAATAACAACATTTTCGTGCCACTTTATTTAATGTTATTTCATGAAATAATGTATTATGGATTATAAATTTATTTCTGTTATTTATATTTTCACATGAAATTTTGTTATTGTATAACTTCTTTTTATTTTAACTGGTGATTATTTTAACCTTATAGATTTAGCTATAAATTCTTATTTTACCCCACACTTTAATTAACCCAAACATTCTTATTTTTAAAAGATATTTAACATTCATTTCACACAGACTGTTAGAACTCACAGTATTGGCTTCTAGAATTATTCTGACATCGTGTCTTTGTCTATAAACATTTTTAGCACTGAAAATAAGATTAGTGTTCGAGGACAATTGAGGCCATACACGTATCGGTTCTTTTGTTTTCCTGAACGTCTCTACGGGCCGTAATTGTGTTTCCTTGCAGAGGCAGGCATACGTGACAATGTCTTTCCGGGAATTAACCTAAAAATTCCAATTGCCGGATCTTGATAACTGTTATTGCAGCAATTAAAGCCATATCGGGCAAGCACTATATCCGAGTTAAATGCTACTGTACATTGAGAAAACTAATCAATGGGGAAATATTCCCGTGGTATCAAGTAATATTTTGAGGATTATATATTGGGAAAATACTATGGTAGAAAAATGGTATATAGTGTTGTTTGAATATAATATTTTAATGAATATTTTAACTTATTCTAAGATTCATACTCAATATTTTAAGCTGAATGAATGATATTTATTCAAATATCTGTACCCACTTATCAATGAAATTAATAGTTATACATAAATATATATATCTTCCTCTCCCCATTGAAACTCTTCAGAATGTTTCCTATTAATTAAAACGATATATTTATTATTTCCATATTTTTATAAAAAGGCCTCTTCAATTTATGTAAAAAAAGCGTCTGCAATCATCACTCTGTAAGGATTTTTTAATTAATTTTGATATTTCTGAATCAAATAAAAATAAGGATTATTTATATAATATGAAATAACATGAATTATAATTAGATTGCATAAATATTTACTATGTTGAGACAATAATAAATTTTACAGATGTACAGTATACCAACCTTATGATTGTAAGGTTAATTTAACTGAAAAATAGTGATTGAAAAAGTTGAAAATATATGGTAAATATTGAATTTCAATGAAATGATGATAATCAGTAGTCGAAGATATTTTTTTACTAAGAATCGAATCTCAAATCAAACTCTTAAACCGAGAAACTTTGAACTACATTCATTCATTATTCTCCTAATTTAGCTCGCCAATATCTCACTAGAATTTTTTTCATCGACTATACACCGTTCTAAGTTTCCAAGTTCTATAGTTTCCGTACGTTGTTCCCAATCAGATGCTGTAAAGTTTCTTCCAGAACAGTTACAAATTGACTAAGATTAGAGTATTTCTTGAGAAAAAAATGGCCGTGCTCGTGAGTGGAGATTAGAAAGGCAAACATCGTGAATGTGCTCCAGATCTGTAGGAGCCAAAAAGTTAGCTTGTTGACTTGGTAAACATAGCCCATCGGCCTCTTAAATTAGCGATATAATGCTCAGCACTTAATGATATTTGCTGAGGGGGGAGACTTTTCTCGAATTCTGTAATACGAGCAATACAACAGAGATGAACACAAACAAAAAACTTACGTACCATATTTAGGGTTTTGGGATATTACGTATGAACCTGACCAGAAGTATTCAAAGCAGTATTAGTAAAAGTATTAAATCATCAACTCTTATTATATTTCACACATCTTCCCCTCTCATCAAAATGAAAAAAGACATCATTCTTTTTATCAGACATTTTGAGCGAGGAGCTTTTACGAACATGGTGATTAATTAATTGATCGCACTTTTCCATCAGGAGATTGCAGTCTCCTCTTGTAATCACATTAACTGATAATAATTTGCTAATGTTAGGCATTTTGTTCATATTGCTAAAGATACCACATCCTGAGTAACTATTACAAGCAGTGTTGTAGTTAATTTAACATAGAATATATTGAACGAAGATAATTTTCCACTATAAGTAAAGGTGACATCGATATTTGATGTGTTTAGATTCACAGTACTATAGGTCAATATCAGATATTTCTATAAAATAAGATTAATTGATGATCAATTTTAAAACACACCTTTCAAGTACTGTGTTTGTTCAGAAAATGATTTGTTACTCTACTGATTATAATTAAATTGAATATTATTTCTGAATTCATTATGATAATTGCGATACCATTTATTTCAAATATTTTTTGCTCAATAAACTTTGAAAACCGATCGTTTTGATTAAACTTCAATAAATTAAAACTTTATGTGAAATTAAACAATAATTTTACATTAAAATAGACGAAAAATACAATTCTTTAGCAATCAGAGATCGTAACCCTAATGAATTTGACGTTCAGAAGGTATCAGAAGGTTTGACAAGGTATTTACAAAACACATTTCCTATCTATAAACCTAAGTTGTTAGTATATATACTAAACTTATGTGCACCAAATTCCAAGTAAAAATATTGAACATATAATGAGAAATATATACATAGATATTAAGACATTGGCAACTGAGAGAGAAGAGCTGTGATTGGGTGGAGTGTGACCGAATCACAGATCGCGCATGTGTGTGTGTACTCCATGAAAACGTGAACTTTAGTGTGCTTAGCAGTTAGCAAGATGTATTTTTACGTTGCCACACGTCACCACATTATAATTTATTTCCTAATTTACGTGATTTCGTTGTTTCACGCCAATACGTAATTTTTTTAAATTTTTAGATACAAAAATATATTTAGTATTTATGTAGGAACAAAGTCAAGAAAGACCAATAAATTTAAAGAAATGACATGAAAGATATGAAGAAATTTAAAAAGGATCTGCTTAGAAACTGCACGCCAAACTCATTAGGGTTAAGTTTGCAATCATCCATATAGTAAATAAAATAATAATAAAATTCATTGCATATTTTCTGTGTACTACGAACAACAAGCTCGCTAATACAAGTGTTGACGCAATAACATTAAGCCTATCGTCTACTTGTCTTGTGTTCTACAGCTTGTGTTTTCAAGTTGTTTTGATCAACTCGTTATCAAAAACAGATAAAGTGTATGAACAACACTACAAACACGTGTCCGAGTCGATAATTTTAACGTAGGAATATAATTAGCTTTCATTCCCTGTGTTTCGGACAACACTGTTAAATAATGTGAAGTTTAGGAACATTTAAGAGGATTATATGATAACAAATACTGCCTCCAATTTGAACTAACTATATGCCTAGGTTAATTGAAGTTATTTTGCAAATATTTAATGCATATAAGTGAAATGATCTATATAAATTTATACATTCTTAACCGCTAATGGCAAAAATAAAAGCATAAAATTATTAACTGCATATATAATTAAGTTATTCATGATGCAATTTCAGTCAAAAATATTGGATTTCAAGTGCCAAAAATATTTTTTTAATTTGCATATTTTCAAATAGCTCGCTAGGAATAAATTGTGCAAATTTTTAATGCAGAGGTAATTACGGAAACATCAAACCACTAATATAATATAATTTATCTCGAGAAAATTGCTTTTTCCATTACGGTTTTAATATAAATGATATTTATTCATGAAAATTCAGACGTTAGCCTTAGAATTAATAGCTTTATGCTAATTTCACTTCTTATTCCGTGGCATTTCTAATATATTGATATAAATATAAATAGCTGTATATTTAAGTTCCATTTTAGTGGAATTAAAATGGCTGACCCTCAGAATTGAGTCACTGTTATTATGATATAACATTAAACTTAATGAAGCACTTGAAGCTATCGGCTGAGTGATCTTTTACCAGACACATTCCTGTAACAATTATTTAAGTAGGTAATATTTAATAGTCAGAGAAACGTTAAAATAATGCAGTTATAAATGGATAATGGCAAAGTGCAATGATAGTAAGTCATAATAAAAGGTGATTATAGGAGTTAGTTCAAACAGTATAACATCTAATTAAAGTACGTATAACGTCTAACTAGAGTAGGTATAACGTCTATTTGAAGTAAGTATAATGTCTAACTAAAGTAAGTATAACGTCTAACTAACTCCTTGATCGGTGAGTGTGAAATTATTGTCTGGTTCTCGGCTAGACGTACCGACTGTGCCAGAAAAGATGTACGAGAGTTAGGATGAAGATTAGGTTAGGGGAGTGGATAATCTAGGCCATACTGTATATATAGGAATATATGCTACAGATATTAACACAGTCTAAAACCTTCCGAGAAAGGTTATTGCTATTGATCGTAAATGAATTTAAATGCGAATGAAAATTGACAGAGTGACTCTTATTTCTGATAGTACATCATCACAGTGACTCTTTTCTCTGATAGTACATCATCACAGTGACTCTTTTCTCTGATAGTACATCATCACAGTGACTCTTTTCTCTGATAGTACATCATCACAGTGACTCTTTTCTCTGATAGTACATCATCACAGTGACTCTTTTCTCTGATAGTACATCATCACAGTGACTCTTTTCTCTGATAGTACATCATCACAGTGACTCTTTTCTCTGATAGTACTATCATCACAGTGACTCTTTTCTCTGATAGTACATCATCACAGTGACTCTTTTCTCTGATAGTACATCATCACAGTGACTCTTTTCTCTGATAGTACATCATCACAGTAACTCTTTTCTCTGATAGTACATCATCACAGTGACTCTTTTCTCTGATAGTACATCATCACAGTGACTCTTTTCTCTGATAGTACATCATCACAGTGACTCTTTTCTCTGATAGTACATCATCACAGTGACTCTTTTCTCTGATAGTGCATCATCACAATGACTCTTTTCTCTGATAGTACATCATCACACTGACTCTTTTTTCTGATAGTACATCATCACAGTGACTCTTTTCTCTGATAGTACATCATCACAGTGACTCTTTTCTCTGACAGTACATCATCACAGTGAGTGACTCTTTTCTCTGATAGCACATCATCACAGTGAGTGACTTTTTTCTCTGATAGTACATCATCACAGTGACTCTTTTCTCTGATAGTACATCATCACAGTGACTCTTTTCTCTGATTGTACATCATCACAGTGACTCTTTTCTCTGATAGTACATCATCACAGTGAGTGACTCTTTTCTCTGATAGTACAGTGTAACTTCCTCCGGTTCCGTGTCAGCACTTTCAAATATTTACGGCTGATTTAGGAAAAAACTATGTTTAATTATAAGACACAACAATTTAATTAAATGGTGGCAGTTGTATAATGTATCTATTGCCATTTAATATTCAGATGCTATTATTTAGTCATAAGTAAAAACTAATAGTAAATGTAAAACAGATTATTCCTCTTAAAACATACATATGTTGTAGGTACCCGTGACAATTTTTTAATTATAAGAACAAAAAGAATTCAAATTTTGTATTTATCTTCAGTTATTTCCAATGTATATACTATTACAATTCACTTGCTGCAATATAGTAAATTCAATGCACCTGTGCCTAATTTCCAAGAAGTCTCTTTCTGTGATAAAGTACACCATAACCAACATTGACAAATTAACCGTTCTCAATAACTACTAGTTTCGAATTTCCGATTCGGCCGATATAGTTGCCATAAAGCACCACATGAATTCGGCTCAGATTTATCGCTGGGTCACAACATTGCAGATATTGAATCCATATTCCGAATAGGAATATCCAGTATAGAACAGAGGGTAATTTACAGTATATCCTACAATATTTATACACTGTGATGTGACTTAGAATTGTAATATTAGTTTCTGAGAATCGTTAATTGTTAACATTTCCTCCCAAAATTTTATGATAAATATATATTAACTTTCGTATTTCTGAAGTTGATTAAAAACTCTCATCGTAAAGATTATATTTGGATATTCATCGATAATTTCCCCAAATTCATGGATGATGTTTTTTAAACTAAATAAATATAATAGGCTTATAAGAACGCAAATGCACCGATTGCTGATTGTTAATTTACTGTTTATTACAATTCAAACTAAAGAAAAGTTAGAAGCACTTCAGATAGAACAGATTTCAGCCATTGCCAATAAATGACTAGTTTCACAATAAATGATTAGTTTCACAATAAATGATTAGTTTCACAATAAATGATTAGTTTCACAATAAATGATTAGTTTCACAATAAATGATTAGTTTCATAATAAATGATTAATTTCACAATAAATGATTAGTTTCACAATAAATGATTAGTTTCACAATAAATGATTAGCTTCACAATAAATGATTAGTTTCACAATAAATGATTAGCTTCACAATAAATGATTAGTTTCACAATAAATGATTAGTTTCACAATCTCTTATTTAAAGCATTGGCGTTTGCACTAAAATAAATATGTTTAACTATATTTTAGACTTTGAGTTACCTATCTACAGTTTTTACCAGTTATTGTTAACCATTGGTAATGGTTGACTATTTCAGTAACTATCTAGGCCCCAGATTTTAGTACTGTTTTACTATTTTTCGTTAGATATATTGACTAGGTATAGTAACGTAACTGCATGTTGGAATAGAATATAAATAGTTTTAAAATGTACCTCAGTATTTATATATATGAATACTAATACATATTAATCTCCAATTAACCATCTTGGGTAACAATGTTCATTGATCAACATTGGCAAAATATTGTTACAACATTGCCCCAATATTGTTACAACATTCTCCAAATATTGTTACAACATTGCCCCATTATTGTTACAACATTGACCATATATTTGACAGTATTATAACAAATAGGGAAATGTTGTAACATGAAGCATAGTTAGCTGGGAAATATAATGCGCGGAAAGTTCCTGATTTATTCATATAATTTAGAACTTTTCATCTCAACTGCAATGCTTTAACAATATCTAATATCATTATCAGATCTCTGTATATGCAATATCACAATATTCACATTATACATACAAATTAATTTCCACAACACCATAATGTGAAAGCATAGGAGTAAAGGACTAAGCGAATACAATATTGGTGCAATATTATCTCAGTAATATCTTCCATCAGCAACATAATCGCCACATTAATGTGCTCGGGAGCAAATCAATGCTCTGTGGATTTAACACAAGCACATCAAATTAATCAAGTGATTAATTAGTATGTAATAAGAGTATAGGAAAGATATACCACAGAATATATTGTAAATTATGAAGTTATTTTCGTATTGAAATAGTAGCTTTAATGTATTTATATTATATTTAATCCTAATTCAATTATTTTCCTATTACTAATTAATTCATTTTTGAGTTGAATAAAAAATATTCAATTTTTCAAGAATTCAATTTCAATTTAGTGTCGTATTATACGAACTATAGAATGTTGGCAATAATCACCTAGATGGGTGTGATTCGTTCCCCACAGTGTTTGTATTCATGGTCTGTAATCCTCTTACAGGTACGTGGACCGTACTTTGAGAGATGCAAATGAATCACTATCGCGTCCTAGCCCAGCTTGTTGATGTGGATTTTACTTGCTTAAATTAACATATTCATGTTGCAGGTAGCTAGCTAACTGCAGTCCCCAGAATAAGCCAAATGGGAAAAGGTGTTACTTGTAATTCGTTAGTTAGGACACTAAATCAAAGTTTACATATTATCTAAATGTTTAACTGCTTAAAAGTACACAGATTGATCAAATTTGATAGTAATTGAATTATATGGAGTAAGAAACACAGATAAATATCATCCAGAAGATTCAATATACCTACAATCACATAAGTAAATAGAACGAATGTTCACAATTTGTTTGCTGGAAGCCATAATAATTTTCAGGAACTGAATATAGAAGCTACGGCGGCTTAATATTAAAATGATAAATAATGCAGGAAGTATAAATAGAAGCAGAGAATCTGAAACAGAAGGCAGGGTCTGACCCAAAGAGCCATAAATACCAGACACGCTCTGGTAAAACTCACCAGGAAAATCTCAGCTGGAATATTAAAAAATCTTTCACTTCAGCCACCAGTATTGGAAGATAAAATGCTCAGAGAACTTCAGATATTTCTCTATTTACAAATTATGAAAATGAGGCGTACATACATAAAGAAGAAGACAAAGCAGCCACAAATGTTGATATCGGTATTGGGGAGAGAAAAAGCTTATGTAAAACGCAAAGGTAAATCTTGGATTGAATTTACGTTATATATTATGTAGTTACTTGTTGAAATAAAAAGGTAAATCATGAAATGTTTTTGAGGTGTTATTGTGAATTACAATAGTGTGATTTCTGAACTAGAGAGGTTTTTTTGAGGTACAGTTATCTACTTCTTAGCTGCTAAACTTTTATTATTTTTTAATAATTGATTCTAATAATTTAAGCTACGATATTTCTTTTATTTAAAATTAAACATTTGATAAAAATTAAATATTGAGATCAATTTTTCTAAATTTCTGTCGAAATATTCAGTCGACGCTATCTATGTCGACTTCAATCATACAATAAAAAAACGATATATCATAATTATTATACCAATTAAAATTAAAATTAAATGATCATTATTACTTCATTTTTCCTTACACATATAACAGAAGATGTGAAACCGACCGACAATTCGGAACTTTCCCTCTCCCACAACTAAAAAGTGCCCCCTCATTTCAAACTGTAAGGCAAGGGACACGCTTGTGTTCATAAACTAGGAAGCAGCTCTTGAATTCACATTGCAGACATTAGCAAGAGAATTGCTATCTTCCACATGCTAGGTAACTATGATGGTTAACACAATAATTGAATGTGTCCGGGCAAGATGGAGCGAGCATACCAACAAAACGGACTAAAACCAATTTCACGGGGAATATACGCTAACACATACCTACAGCGAAAGCTAAACTTCAATGATTCATACCGGAATCAAATATTATATTATAATAATCAAAATATATTCCTGTATTATTTTAACAATTTCATTCTTTGTCTCATAGTTTGCGTTTGAATTTAACAATAATTTGTATTTATTAATTTAAATAGACTGTATTTATCCATTATGAAAAGAAGCAACGAATAGTAAATTCGTGCTCACTCAGTTCGGTAAAAATTATAAGGCTTATATAAATGTCATATTATATATGACAAAAGAAATAGATTTATTCCCTCATATTTTAGCTGAGAAGAAATTGCATTACTTTATATAACACAAAAACGGTTTTGACAAACATTATATTAGCATGTGCAGTTAAACATGTTTACGTAATGTGTATTTATATCTATTGAATGAAATTTAATATGGACCAAAACCAAAAATCATTTTCGTACTTGAAACTTGATTGATATTTTCAAATTTGATTCAAATTTTCATTTAGTTTTGTGAACCATACTATAATAAAAAGCATCTAAATTATTGACATACACTAAAAACATTGAATCATGCAATTATAAAATTATAAAAAACTTGCTGTGCATGAGAAGTATAATTTTTTTGTTATTTTCATTTCTGGATCCAATGTTTCACTAGTCTATACAAATAATACATCCTATTTTTTGAAACAACATAATCTCACGATTTTTTTCATATTTATCAATTCCCAGTTAAAATAGGCACTAATAATTCGAAGATTATCTCAATTATCTGTTAATATAGTGTATATTTCTATTATATTCCACAATACATAGACCCTATTTTATATTAATATTTTCCGATTTACCCTTTCAATCAAGAAATGAATAACTAAATCATGAAAACAGTGAACTCTATCAATATATTCAATATAATAGTTCCAAGTTCCAATCTTCCATACCTACTTCCAATGGTTTCTCTCTTTTGCAACTTTTATTCTTTTCTTTTATATCGAAACTATCGCAAAAGAACTGCTACTCGAGATGAGTTCGATACTTTTATTGATTTTTCTATCGGAACAAAACACTTCGTTAATGTTGAAGTATAATATAATGAATGTAATTCGTATCTAATTATTCAATGGGTATATCTTTAGTAATTCAAATTCACTAATTATGAACAATCATATACTTAATATTATTTTAATTCCTAGCTAAATAGATATTTTCCATTTTCTTGGGGGAAATTATAAAATATCTTAGTTGGAAAACGTTATATTTTGGGAAAATATGACAGAGTTGCGATAATACACGTTTTAAAAGACTATAGCTATCATATGATAAAATATACAAGAATATCTTATTAATTCATTGTGTTAATTAATTAAATATTAAATACATGATGCAATTAATTCTTGTTTATATTGCAAGCTAGTAAATACATAAAAATAAATTGAATTTATTGTAGGAAAATATAGCAACATTGTTTTCTGTATCATTTTTATTCTTTACTATTCATATTTTTCATATTTAATGAATAGAACGTCAAATAATGAGAATTAAGTCAAGAGAATAATATTTAGTCATGCCCAAAACTTTGAATAAAGAAGTAGGGAGAAATAAGTCTATTGAATATTTTGGTATTAAATGCCTTTAGTATGCATAATAATTCATAGAGTCTAAAGCTGAGAAACTCCTATGGAAAAATATTAACATAAACTGAATATGAGACATAATTTACATATATTAACTCGTTGACTGCGATGTGTACCATATATGTACACAGAGAACTTTCCCAACCGGCGATGTGCACATATATGGTACACGCATCAAAAATTATATAACTTACATTAGATGTATATCATTTTATATTAGAAATTTCAAGGAATGATGTACTTTGACAAGAAGGTAAATAACTAAAATGAATATAGATCATGAAAAATACGTATATTTATAACTATAACCAAAATTAATGTAATAATTGTTTAAACCTATCGCCAGTAAAGCAAACATGCTGGATCAGCAATCGCGGTCAACGTGTAGTACATAAATATATGCAATTCTATACCATATAGGTAACTTCCTTATTTCTTTAAGATATAGAATGAATTTAAAAAAATTAAGGACAATGACTACCACTCTCTATTAGTAAAACACTAAGAATATATTGTTAATTGTACACTGATCATTCGAGTGAAAATAATATCCGTTTTACCTCATCTAATATTATTTCATTCTTCATCTACACAAAACTCTCATGATTTTTAATCCTAATGATAGTAAAAGTTTTCCAAACAAGACTTAATTAAGACACGAAAAGAACAATTTTATTCTCATTAGTGTTGTCCGAGTGAAATTTTGTAGGGGGGATTATCTGTTTTCCAATTTCATGTAATAATAAATATTAATAAATTTGCAAGGTTATATTTAATAAGACTATAAAATATATAAAGTGACATTATAATCCCTTATAGAATTATTTTATCATAATGAAACAACAAGTTGATATTTTCAACTTACTAAAAAAACTAATACCAACTTACTAAAAACTAATAAGGTGTATATGTACTTAACTACTAATAAGGTGTATATGTACTTAACTACTAATAAGGTGTATATGTACTTAACTACTAATAAGGTGTATATGTACTTAACTACTAATAAGGTGTATATGTACTTAACTACTAATAAGGTGTATATGTACTTAACTACTAATAAGGTGTATATGTACTTAACTATACTCTCACGATGGCAATTGTTTCTTAAGTAGAGAAAATAATAGCAAAAAAAAAGCGGATTGAAAATATCAACTTGTTGTTTCATTATGATAAAATAATTCTATAAGGGATTATAATGTCACTTTATATATTTTATAGTCTTATTAAATATAACCTTGCAAATTTATTAATATTTATTATTACATTAATTTGGAAAACAGATAATCGCCCCTACAAAATTTCACTCGGACAACACTAATGATAAAATAATTCTGATATAATAATTCTGTATAAATTTAGTAAGATTTCCCAGAAGGAGACCAATTAGTCAAATTATAATATCAAGATATGGACTCGAAACTTTAAAATCCCTTATCGTTAACATCCAAGATAGTAAGATAGAGCTCATAAAAAATATGATAAAAATAAATGAAAGAATCACATTTTTTTTAATTTGAAACCGTACAGGGACGCATATCCATTTCTTCTATCCACTGAGATAGCAGTTTTTGTTAGATGTTATAGGTATAGAAAATATAATTAACATGTCTGATATACAAAAACAGATATACGAATAAACTATTCATAAACACGCTATTGAAACTTTCGATATGAACTTAAACCTTCTTCAACTTTAATCAAAAGGAGATGTTTAATTCTTATATTTTTTAGGATTCTCTGCATTATCCTATTTCAGAATATATAAGAACTTCAATGTTGAGTTTGAGTTGTCTATTGAAAATAAATAGACCTTCCGTTCATTTTAAAACAATTCAATAAAACATAAATCATTAAGCACAACAACAGCTTTTCATTACTAATTCTACAGATTTTTGATTCTCTTTCACAACAAATTTCTGTGTCTGTGGACAATGAATTTCAGTTTAAAAATATCCGAAGTTGGAGAAAGGCACTGCAACTTACATCTTAGGCCAAATAAACTACACTATATATTCGTTAGAAAAATTACCATAAATATGGCTGAATGACATTGGAGAGAACATAGAAACTGGCAAACTTCGGAAATGAAAATGTTGCAATAATTCCAGATAGTGTTTATAGTAAGGATGAAAAGTTAGTACGACCTTGTCTGTTCTTGTAGTTTTGTTAAAACTTTTACAGAATGGGATACAAGCAGTCATTTAGGTTCATTTGTTAGGGCTGTTAGGAATTGGTTAATGTTATGCAGTAGTGTTTGTAAGGATATTTTAGGATGTATATTTCATTGGTTTCGGTTACAGAAAAATATTTATAAAACGTTTAATACCATTTATGAAATAATAAAATATTAAAATATGTGAAGCAGCCTCATATTGTATCTAGCAAAACAATTTTAAAAGTTTAATAGAAGATAAACCCATTAATCATCTACAACTTCTCCAAAACTTTCTATCTGGGTAAATGCAATCAAATCAATAGCATTAAGTACAATTACCTCTTTGGCATCAGTTATTTTTATTCATTGATATTATTTGAATTAAGAATTAGATTATTGTCGGTCTATTATCTGTTCTAGAACTATTTCTAAATGATATTTATTAAGGTGAATACTCTTTTGTTATTTTGTAGCAATAATTATCTCGGTGACATATAAATAAGGCCTAATGTCATAAAATAAATTGCCATGGTCCGTAAGATTCAGTCTTGGTTATTTAAATCAGATGCTTTATGCCATCTAACACCTTCGTCACATTGAGGTAAATAGGAAAAATACATATTGGGATCGCATCAGGTGTACTATAAAAACAAAATATTGATTAGGAAATTTTTTAGTAATTAATTGAAAGACCATTTTAGAGTTGTTAGACGGTCTAAGTGGTAGATGGATTCTCTATCAATTATAACTACGGTTAATGATAAAATTATAGATAGATGTTTGATCTATCTGCTCTTCAAATATAGAATTTATTTATCAATTCATAGAAAGCACGTTAAACTAGCAATGCATGAGCCCGGCAAACTAGAGTCTATTGAGAGGCTTGAAGACTACCTACCTATCTAATTAAATGAACAGAGGATATAGATTATAGATAGTTATAATAATATGAAGGATATTGATGATATATAATTACTTAGTGTTACTGTGATATCAGTTTTCACGATATTATACATATATAATGATGATATCAGAAATATTTCCTACTACTGTGAATAGAATTACAACAATCTACTGTAAATATCGATATGTAGAAAACAATCTACTGTAAGTATCAATCGAATATAAAGCCTCTCGCATCTACGCACAAAGAAATTGATATACATGGAATTAATGAAAATAAAGAATAAGGTAAAGGGTAATATAAGTCTTTTACCCGTAATTACAGAATCATTATTAACCTAATATTGCTATAATGTGTGCCGTTGATACTAAAAGAGAACCCAAAACTCTTATACGGCCTCCAACCTGGCCATACAGCCGCACCAAGCGCCACCTAGGTTGTGACCCACAACCGTGATAATGGCAACAGGTAACACTTTAAGTATGCAAATGTATAAGAGGTTACTTAGGAATCAGAAGCACAGGCCGCAACATGCTTGCTATAAACAATAAAATAAACACTGTGTAGTTTTCTTCCAAAGAAAATCTAAAGTTAGTAAAAAAGAGGTATAAATTCACACTGCCTTCATGTAAGTACCGAAACTTCACCTATACGCACTTTATTACCAACTATGTTCACCATTCCATCTATACATAAAACTATTTTCACAAATTTTTTCGAATATTATTACAGTTATTTTAGAAGTTATGTCTGATAAGGTTGATGTTGACAATATTGCTACCGTCAAGAGCACTGGATTTGGTGCCAGAGTTATCGTCAAACAGCTCAGTGTGTTCTATAAAACATTTCAACGCTTGCAAACAATATTAACATTCACCTCAAGTAAGCAATTGGAGGAAGAAGCCATCAATTCGCATCAATAGTGTGATTCTTGCAGTGAAGAATCAAATTCACCGAAATCCACAAAAAAATACAAAAAAATTGCGAAATTAGTGGGTATTTTCAATAGAATAGGTAATTAACGAAGATCTAAATTTATCATAATAAAAAAGCAGCTAATTAAATATGCCTATACCTTTTCAATTATATATTCAAGGTTTTTTAGAAGTTTAGAAGTCTTCCCAACCATGAAAAGACAGCTGGACAAAAGCAATCTTATGTTGTACAATTTCAAGAGATCTCCTTTCACGTTTTTGATTTCGTTCAGCGAGAAAATGTTCACGAATGGAGGCTGTCACCAATAGTCAGAATAATAATGTCATTCCCGTATCTCTGGACACTTGTCTGTAAATATCAAGCGCTATTTGAGGCACAGTAAACTTACATCCGTCATGGCATGAGTTTCTGTTACATCAGATGGACCCAAATCTCCTTTGATCGTCATAGATGAATGAATCAAAGTCAACAGACATGTTTATCTGAATATGTTGCAGGAAAAAGTCCTTCCTAGGCTCACCGATTCATTTGGAACCAATTTTATCTGCACTCGACTTTTTTCCACGGGGAAATCTTTCTAGCTCACAGTGTATATGGAAATTTTCTTACTCAAATGAAATATTTAAGGAGACTAAATTTAGAGCATATTTACTTTCAAGATTTGATTTTATCTATTGAATGAATATTAGAAGACTTTGGATAAAATCCAGATTTTGATAAAGACTTTTCAAAGAGAAAAAAATGTTTTTTTTCAACTGAACAGCTTTTCTGAACACAATATTAGATGGAAATTGAGGCTAGCAAATACACTCTAAACTCTAAAGCATAATCAAATGAGTAAAGTCAAATATTTGAAATTCAGGGTCTACTTTACAATCTATGACATTAGATAAGAAAAACTGTACCATTGACTTTCATAAGAGGGAAAATGCTTGTATTGTTAAATTTACTTTGAAATATCTCTAATTATCTCCGAGTCGTTTAATATCAAAAAATATTCTTACTAAAATGCATCCATGATGGCACACTGGCAGAGGTACATACACGAGGACAGCTGGCTGCAGCTTCGATACCCAGACACATCACTTTATTTCTTTAATTTGTATATAACATTATGTACATTAATTAAATTGATATGTATTATGCACCTAACCTAAGTACATTATGAGTAAGAAAATTCAATCTTAATTTATGTATTTATTTGTTGGATACGAGTGGATACTATAAATAAATGATACACGATTTAATAAGTATGACCGATTCCACAATATATAACTAGTTAATCTTTAGTACATATATTACATATAACTAGCTAATCCCTATATAGTCATTTAATTCCTAACAAATTATACCTAACATCCTAATATTTAAGTACCATTATTTTCTTAATCCTAAAATACCAAATACGTAACTGTCTAAGTCGTAACAATTTGATTCTTATTACGTTACAATATCTAAACGAAATCATTTAATACCTAATTCCTTTAAAATGCCAGCATCGTATTTCCTCACTGTAACTGTTTCTAGATTCGAACCACGATTATCGAACTCGTGAGATGAATTAGCGGGGATGATTGATAGATATTACTTTCAATTTATTTCATGTTGGGATAAATAGAGAAAAGGAGTAGTGTGTTCTCAACATGGAGAGTTATTTTGATCATCCCTTTTGTAATGTAGGACAATGTTGGAGTTTATCAACATGACTTAAAATTAGATTTAAAAAATGTAAAATTTCCAAGTTAATTTCACATTAGCCAGATAATAAATTAAAATCATAATGAATTTACTTGGTTTGGGAAATTTATATCATAATTATACATTTTTATATTCATTGTGTTATTTTATCATATCTAATATCACCGTTGTTTTATCAATATGGATATAAATACATCATACCTTTAAATAAATAAATAGGAAGTGCAGTGCAATAAATTTGCTCAAATTGTTAATGCATCTTTCGTCCCTCGAGAAAATGAACAATTAAAGTAACTACAAAATAGACAGAAGTTTTTATATTCTACTTCCGACCTCTGCCTGCTGGTGTAGTTATTATTTCATTGTTATTTAATATGTATAATAGTGGTTTTCAAAGTAATTTCTGGCTAGATATTTTTTAGATTGATTGATAGAATTTAAAATTCAACCATTTGCGATTTATTTCATTTTTTCCTTGTTTTTATTTTATGGAAAAATATTGTCTTTTCAACAATATAAATAATCTTTCGGATGCCAAAATTCAAT
Organism: Caprella mutica; assembly: GCA_947561585.1. Lineage (NCBI taxonomy): Eukaryota > Metazoa > Arthropoda > Malacostraca > Amphipoda > Caprellidae > Caprella > Caprella mutica. The sequence goes on along the minus strand of CANNZV010000510.1, from coordinate 108,710 downwards.
CATTTTATTCAGTCACCCAAACCACATTTCACTTCTTGATGATCATTCATTAATTATCTGTGTATGGATAAAAAGATTATGTAATCGATAAAGAAGATTAAGAATTTATTTAAGAATTTAAACGAAGGATGAAGAAAACATGAAATCAGAACTGAACAAAAAGCAGTTAACAAAAAAAAAGTCAAATAATCTGTAGTCTTTAGATAATGAGGCGAAGGGATAAGAAAAAGAATCTTCATTCCATCAGACATCTTCCCCCTCTAGATATTTGAATTAAGTTATGTTTACTTAAAAGTCATCACTGAAAGCTCTACTATAGCTTTATTTTCTTGTTCCATTTTTTATAACGAATATTAGAGTATTCCGCTTAGTTTTGTGATAACAAAAGAAGGAATTAAACATTTCCTTCCAACTATTCCAGATCTAATTATTATTCAGTGCAGGAATTACATTGCGAAGTAGGAAATAAATTTATGTGAAAAATAATATATGAATTAGCTATAGGATGTCAACTAATAACATGGAAGTACAGCAATTTATATTCTTTGTTTAAACACAGACATGACATAATAAATGTTGGAGAAAAATGCGTACGTATTTCAATTACAAATTAATGGAAAACCTTTCCTCATAGATGTTTATAATTATTTTCTCGGTGATGAGATGCAATGTCTGGAAACCAGTTTTATACGATTGCTATATCAAAACGATTATTGTAAATGGAATTGATATATTAAAGCCTCTTCCCAGGTAGCAATGATTATCGGACCAGTGTTGTCCCAATATTGCCAATGTTGTCCCAATATTGCTAATGCTGTCCCAATATTGCCAATGTTGTTGGCAATGTTGTCCCAATATTGCCAATGTTGTCCCAATGTTGACATTGTTGTCCCAATATTGCCATTGTTGTTCCAATATTGCCAATGTTGTCTCAATATTGCCAATGTTGTCCCAATATTGCCAATGTTGTCCCAATTGTAACGGACGTCAAATTTACAACCTTTTTTTTTTGTTTATTTCATTATAAAATTAAAATACTTTACAAACACTTTAAAATATTAAATATGATCATTCTAAATATTTAATAATGAATGAAATAGGTGTCATAACACACATGCCATCTTTATATCGAAGTGGTAAATCTAATTAACTAACCGAGTACTGTACTTAAAATGACTGAGAGTAATTAACAAATTACTTTATAACACTACTAGTAATTCCTTCCTTATATAGTCACTAATCATTGCTCAATCTATTAAATAATGTAAAAATACTATAAAGTTAATATATAGACTATATTAATAATAAATTTTACATAACCAGCTGATATAGATAATATAGACCATATTACCCAAGCAACACAAGTTAATGGGGCCCATGTGGGCACTAGGTGTACAAATCGTATTGGTACTGTGTGGTTATTTGCAAAATGGGCCAACATTGTGACAGCATGGGCTGTTATGTTTAAACCATCTTGGCCCAAGATGTTGCCGATATGTTAATCAGTTTCAGTTATTTAATGTTGACACGCTATATAGTAATCAGGTTGGGCCAGTATGACAATTCCGTGGGACGGATTCACCACATTGAGCCAACCTTCTCACAAGGTAACATTCCATGAAAATGGAAATTACATCATTATCCCACTGTAATTTCTAGGCTACTTTTCAGTCTGCCATTCCTTGCCCACCTAACCATCTAGTGCCCATGTCGGCACAATGTGTCATAGTTGCTTGGGTATTAGCTTAAAAGATCAGTCGATTTCATGCGCATCTATCCAAAGTTTATTAACTATTATAATAACTATTAAAATGTATATTAATAGAGATAATTATTTATATTAGGTTTCTTAAACATGCCAATGTTGCCACTGTTGTCCCAATATTGCCAATGTTGCTCCAATGTCGGCTCAAGAAATATTGCTACCTAGGTTTCAACTAAAGTATCTATTCAGTAAAATAGTACAAATAACCAGCAAATCACTATCCTGAAAATGTTCTGCATATTATGGACATCCTAAAACGGAGCACCGACCAATGGACAGTCATTGAACTGTTGAAAGTATGATTGAAACATTCGCTCTCCCTATCAAAATCCACCCCGCTGCCGTTGAGAGCATTTCACTGCCATCTCCCTGAGTAGTTCGGATCTTTAGGAGATTTTTAGAGCTGTTCAATGAATACATCCACATTGTTTGGTCTGCTGATGCATTTTGTCTCTCCATTTGAAGCTCCGATGTACTTTTAAAACACAGCCATTTGCAGTTCAATATGTAAATTGGAGTATTCAGCTCCTCCTGCTGTGCTAATGTAGTTCAGATTGTCTTTCATTGTAGGGGCTCTTGCATTATCATCAGCTGACTTTGTTTATAGTAGGTAATGAATTGAAAATATTAAATTAGTATTAATTATTTTCCCTTACTCTTTTTTTTGAATATCCGTACATTAAAATCATGCAAATTATGTTCATAAAGATATGAATATCTGGTACAAATCACAACAGTTTCGCGTCTCTTTTCCCATCCACAGCAGCAGCTTTAAATTCGAATTGAAAAATAACTGTGAAATTTTTAGGAAGTGCCGATTCTTTTCTCTTTACCAATGAAATTGGAATAAAGGAAATGTCTATTCTATGAAAAAAATAGACAAAAGTATTGAATAAAAATACAAAGAGGATTAGCCATGGGATTATGTGGTAATAATGGAATATTTGTTTGTAAATATTTCTAAACATTATATAACTTATTTGAATACATCTGCTATAAATCCGTCCACAACACTCTATAGTTTAATTAATGTATGTTCATCCATTAATGTATGTTCAAATGTTATTAATCGAACTCCCAAGTTGCAGGACCGAGTGAAAGGTGCACTGATGAAGTGATTTTCAACATCGACCCTAGCCCTGCTCTTCTATTCAACACAGAGAGAAATAATGTCACTTGTTAACCAATGTTGACAGAGAGCATCTCTAATCTGCATTAAATTAACTCCAGCACCCAAAACTAGTAAAATTGAAAACTAGTAAAATTGACGTATCTCAGATGATTGCACTGAACACAGTTGTACAAAAATAGTCTGAATAGATGTCTAAAGATGAAATTAATATTAAGGCAGAGAAGGGAATATTGAGAATACAAATATTTTGACACGAAAATGTTTTATAGTGAAAAATAAATTAATTAATTAAATTAAGCATAGCCAAATTTTGAATATTTCTTATGTTTGAATGTATTCCTTAAAATATTCATATATTTTCTCCTCTAAGGGTAATTCATTTTATTTCATAGAAATAAGGCTATATATTATCATTCTTTTCTTTAAAAATAGAGAGATTAGAAAGCTGAATTTGGAAGGAAGTTAGCTAATCATGAAAACAACTTCAAATATCATCATGTCGTAAAATTTTTTTTAATGAAATTTATCTGCTGTTAAGGATTACGAAAACCTGAGTAAGCATTACACATGTGAGTAAATTCATAATAAATTGAGAAGTGTTTCTAAATCAGGTGTCTGTTTGGCTAAGGGTGCGTTCACACTACAAGCGGAGCGGCGCGCTCGAAAAATTAATATATATTTGACGATAGCAGCATCGCTAGCGTCAAATATACATTAATTTTTCGAGCGCGCCGCGCCGCTCCGCTTGTAGTGTGAACACACCCTTAGGGTGCGTTCACACTACAAGCGGAGCGGAGCAGCGCGGAGCGGAGTACAATAAATATTATTGTTTATTTGCAGCGTCGCTCCTCTCGCAGTGTGAACAGCCAAGCGTCTTTACAAACGGATACCAAACAACATTAATGGCGCTTCGCTCGCGCCGCTCCGCTTGTAGTGAGAACGCACCCTTACACGTAACGTGAAATACCGGAGTAAAATCTAACCAGATTAATGATATAATATACTTTAATCATTAATTTATAAGTACCATATCCATTGCCTAATGGTATTTAAAATTAACAAAGGATCACGCATGGTTAAAAATTATCAAAATAATTTTTTCGGACGTATCGAATCAGAATTAAAGAGCCAACACAGCAATATAATGGAACTGATTTTTTCCCGTTATTAGTCCGTTGTTGTTAATTTAATTGCAATAATCTTATTCCATCTCATTCTTTTTAAAGCAATAAGAAATAGCCAAAACGTATATTGATTGAGGTATGATGCAAGTGTTTACCAAACGATTGAACATAAATGTTGAAGACTAAAGCTGAGTAACATAAGTAGTAAGGTATGGTTTAAATGACCGCCGGACTTTTCACCGGTAGAATTTTCACCGCGGGACAATTTATGTTGCGATTTTTATGTAATTAATTTTTTTTTTTAACAAAAATACTATTAAATAAGAGACAATGTCACATCAACTCGAGTAGAGACGAGAAATACATCAGCAAAATACACCACACTCATTCTAAAAGATTTGCATGATTGGAAATTTTCACTTTTACTGCATGACTTGAAATGGTTTTCATTTTGTAACTTTGAGAAAGTTTAGCGGAGCAGATTAGAATTTGACTAACTTGGTGGAACTGACATTGCTAGGATTGAATTTTGTGGAAGTTACGTCTTACGCTATGGCATGAATTTTGTACTCCTTTCTTGCTGCTCAGATTGTACTCATCTTATGGAGAATTATTACATACTAGTGTACCCGTACGTGAAAAATTCACGTTATGTTGCTAATTACAACAACATACTATTTTATGAACAGTGTTAAAGAAAAATAAAAAATACTATCTACCTCAGAAAGACTATAGTATTATAGTATTTCCTAATTGAATTCAACTTATTCACCATCTTAAATAAATAAATAGAGTATATTTTTTAAGATTCTAACATCATGAATAATTTAGATTAGTTTTTCGATTTTTTTTATTGTACATAATAAAGTTTATTAAGTATATGCATTTTGAACGTTCATTTTGGTGTTAAACACCAAAGAAACCTTCAACTGAAATAAAAAATTATTATTACATATTCTTTAAATTGTATATCACATTTACTCAATGTGAAGTCATGTCAAAATAGAAATATTTACACTAAGGTAGTATGAAATATATATGATTTTTTGGATAGCAGTTGAACATTAATATTCACAAATAATAATTCATTATTATCTTACAACTGAAGAAGAGTTCAGCTTTACACTCATTAAACTGTTCAAGATCATTTTCCAGATGCCGATTAATTTAGATTAATTATAGACATTTAGTGCTGCTATTTTAATTTCCACTTCAATTATAGTCTGTTTAAGAAAATTAGATTAGATAGATAGATGTATAGTTGTATATATTATTTATACATCTATTTAAAAGGACCATATTTTATATTCCGAATAAGAAGAATACACTCTTCACTGAGGAGGAATTCCTTTAGGAACTAACTTCTGAAATCGTAAGGTAGGGGGGGGGGGGAGGTGAGAGGTTGAGGAAACTCAGAAAGTGTGAACTCGCCTGCCCTAAAACCTGGATCGCAAGAGTCATTCGCCGCTAGAACCAGGCAGACTCCCTTGTAATGTTCGTGGACCTCTGCCTCTGAACTAAAGGCTACATCGCCGACGTCAAAAGGAGAATATAAACAAGGGACTAAAAGAAGAAATCAGACAGGAAAGTGGCTCCTAGAAAAGAGTCACCTACCATGCAACGTAGGTGACATTGTTCATGAATGCAGATTAGATACTCTGTGAATGCAGTCATTTCCCTAATAATTAAATATCTGCTTAATTTCCTAATTATTCATCTTGCAAAAGATATTATTATGTAATTGTTTGAAAAAAAATCAATTATAAGCTATACTGTATTTGATAAATAGAAAGAAGTTTCACTCTGAGTTTAGAGCTAGCACTAAAATCAGAGGAAATACTATCATCCTAATTAATATCGAAGCTCTCTCATATTTACAGACAGTTAGTTCTTCATTTAGAGTTATTGAAGGCTTAGAAAGTAAAATAAGTAAAACAAACAGTTGCTCAATTATTTCATTTATTCATAGCAGTAATGTATACAAGTAAACGACTATTATAACAGCTATCTTGATCAGAATAACTGACACTTGTCAAAACAAACTTCCGACTAAAAGAATACATTCTTACCTACAATTCAAATACAATTCAAAATAATTCATAAAATCAAGAGTCCAAAGAAACTGGAAAAATACAGGCCTTATCTGTAACCTCGGTATAGATCCACCTTAGCAGAGCAGTAGCTAGGGGTAAATTTGGGCTTTAGGTCCACCACCGATTTTCGATATTTTAACTCAATATATAGGTAAAAGGTGTAATTTTATGACGTTTTACAGGAATACCATTTGTTGTGGAAATTCTTGGTTCTCGATATATAGCATAATTAACTTTCCGGTTGGCTGATTTTGGTAGAGGGTCTGTGAAGGTGCATTTATTGCAGTTTATATCTGATATAACATCAAAAATATGTACATGGAGGGGCATGCTGCCCCTATCCCCCTCCCCATGGTCATAAAACAATCATGAAGTGTACAGTACACTAAAATAGCAGGTACAAAACCTACGATAACGTTTTGATATCACAAAACTATTTCATCAAAAAACACTAAATGGCGGAAATTCTAAGAGAAAGGGCTAGTAGCAAAAGGTTATGCCGAATTTTATTTTTGTACTGGAAACTTAATTGCGTTATATCTCATAAACGAAGAGTATCCACAAAAAATAGTATTCGTGATAAACGTCTTAAAATGGCTCCTTTTATCTATTAAAGTGTCAAAATATTGAAAACTAGAGGCGGACCTAAAGCGCAAAAATACATAGCTAGGTCCTATTTTTAAATTGAATGGACTTCATATTTCACAGAATAAACGAACCAAATTGGTTTTGATATAAATTTCAAGGTTGATAGCTTATTTTGGGAGGGGTAACTACTATCTGCTCAGTGTTACGGATCTATGGCCCATGAATTTGATCAAGAATTGGAGAAAATATCGGGATAACATTGGGAAGTACACAAGCAAGTACACAAGCAAGTCCCTATGACACAACCTGGTCCCAATCGTGTCCCAAGAAAGTTATGCTGCCTGGGATGTCTAGGGTGACGCCCAAAAGTGTACCTACAAGATAGGCCATGCAGTCCTCTGACATCCATCCCACTACAAAATCTGCATTATTTTCCATCCCACTTCCTCAGCTGCACAAGCGCAGAAGTGTTACATCAATAAAATGCTGTAGGTACCACTTACCAGAAGTTTATGTCAGATTCTAAATTGCAATGCAAATACCAAACGTATATATTACACTCAATTACTGACCATAGGCATGATTTATTTCTTCCAATCAATATGGAATGAATATATATGTCCTAATGTTTACAAATGGATAGTTTTTACCCAAATTTGAGAGCCTACATATAAGATGTACTTTTAGTAAAATTTTAACTAAAAATTAGGAACTGCTCTTGTTTTTATTAAAAAATATTGTCTATAAAAAGTTTTAGTTACTTTACTAAAGGAAATCTTTATATATAGAAGGAAAAATCAACTATTCTTTATCATTTTTCGAAATAATCTAGAAAATTACCTTTAAGCAAACTTTCAATTTAATAATATATTTTACTTTCGTTTGATAGTTAATTCATTGTAAGTACTATCAATAACTAATGTCCCTTGCCTACCAGTAAAGAATAATGAATAGTATTAGGTACTCAGTACGTTTTTATCACAATCTCAACTAGCGTGATGCAATGAGGCAGAAGGAGTTACCCTATATGTCATCATTAATATTTCTCACGAAAGATATTGATGAAACAATATACTTGATTTATGATTCCATGTGGTTACTAAATTATATTCCACTTATATTCATGTCTATTTTTTAGCTGAAGATATTAATTATATTAGTTTGTTCAAAAGAAATGTTCAACTTTTAGATACATATAATTTCATAATAGTTATCATTTTATAAAAAATGTTTTTTTTATCAAGTTACAGCAGTTTTACTATTCATGTTGAATAAATCATATATATATGTTGATTAAAAAAATAATTATAAATGTAGTAACATCAAAAATCAAAATTATAAAAAAAAAACTGCTCGACTGTTTTCCATCGAGAATCAATTGAAAAAAATAAGCAGAAATAAATAACATCTGATAAATTAAAAGTTAGTGATGTAATTTTAAAATATAATTAATGATTAAATGATTCTTGTTTACCGCTGTTGAATAATGAAATTCAATTAATCTCAATGTTGAAGAAAAATAGTTATTATTTTCATTAGGGAATTTCTTTATTGTTTTTCACTGCATGCATTTATTATTTTAGTTATTAATTCTTTTAATTAATATGATAGTAAAGTTTAATGATAATATGACATTATTGAGTCACATTATTATATCTTCAAATCTATAAAAACAAACCTAATATACAAAATTTTGGATTTACAGAAAAAGTAGAGCTGTGTTTTCCAAGATTATTCAAAGAAATTTTTGTTATTAAACAATCAAACAATTATTATAATCTAAAAAGGCACAACTAAATTCAAAATTAAATGCATTTTAATTAATGGAAAACCATTAATAATAGTCAAAAAATTAGGAAAATTATAAAAACAAATACCTTCTACATAAGAAAAATTATAGTATTTCATAATTATATTCTATTTATTTACCATTTGAAATAATTAAATAGAGTTTATTTTTTATGATTCGTACATCACAAATTAAGATTATTTTTTGGTCATTTTTTTTATAAATCATGAAAAATATCAATTTTGTTGTTGTACACAATTGTAGCGACATGATTTCAAATTAGTAATACAAGTTAAATATTGTAACTCCCTTCTGATTTCTCTGTTGATTAATTAATTTTATATTTTTAGGTCCACTTTAAAACACTCTGGAGAAGTTCGTGTTCGAAAGCCATAAAAGTGAAGTTTATATTCCCATTTTTCTTAACGATGCAAAGTGTTCATTTGGAACATTCAACGCTTATGGCTTATAGTAGTTTGAATTGGGAGTTATTTTTTACAACACATGTAGGGTAAAATGAATAATAGTATATGCGAAATAACTACCGGATGACCATTGAATTAAATTTTTAATTTAAATTTAAATTTAATTTAAATTTAATTTTATTAAAATTAAAATTTGATTTTATTAAAATTTAATTTTATTAAAATTTAAATTTAATTTTATTAAAATTTAAATTTAATTTTATTAAAATTAAAATTTAATTTTATTAAAATTTAAATTTAATTTTATTTAAATTTTAATGAAATTTTATTTAAATTTCAATAACATTTTATTTAAATTCTAATAAAGTTTTATTTAAAATCTAATAAAATTTTATTTAAATTTTAATTAACTCTTAGTTAGATTTAACTAAATTTTGATTAAATTTTCGAGTATTAATCAAATTTTTGAATTTAAATCAAATTTTTAAATTTAAATCAAATTTTTAAATTCAAATCAAATTTTTAAATTTAAATCAAATTTTCAAATTTAGATCAAATTTTTGAATTTAAATTTGAAAAAAATTAAATTCAATCCCTAATTTCAATTCACATCTGGTAAATGATTCTTGTATTTAAAAAATAATAATAAATTATCTTCAACCATTTGAATATGAATCCGTTTAACCAAACCCTTTTTCATTTTAAAAGAGTTATTTTAATTCAAAACTATTTGCATCGTAAAATAAAGTAATAAGTAATTTAAAAAAACCTTCACTTTTATTCAGTTAATTTATATCCATCTCACTATAAAATTTATAATAACTCTGGAAATATACATTTATAATTGAATTTACAATCAGTGAAATAACAATGCAAGTTAATTAATATGAAATGGTTCAGTGTGTCAGTTTATAAATTGGAATTAAATATTAATATAAAAGCTGCATGCATAAAAAGTTACAAAATATAAATTATTTGGGTATAATAATTATTTATATTTGTGATTATAATTTTATATTTTTTATATGAAATATAAATTCTCTTTTATGTAACGATACATGATGTTTCATTGAAGTAAAAATTTAAAATGAAAAGAAATGATAAGAAAATTAAGAAAAATTATTTTTTACTAAATTATATAACAATAATAATCTTACAATTTAAAAAAATACTTTATATAAAACTTTACAACTATTAATTCATTGAAATAAAATATCTTTTTTATTACTCACTATTATGAACCATCCCAAATAATAAATAAAACAGACCTGTAACAAAATATAAAATTTAATAATTTATGAGACTAAACTGTTGGCGAATCAACGTATATTTCATTCCCCACAAAACATTGATTGTATTTTGGCAATGTGAAAAGTTAGAATTTGTCATGTCGAGCCAATAAATCGGATGAGTCCCGAACTCGGCGGATATTGCGATAAAAATGCTACCTGGAGTGTAAAAATATTGAATGATTGTTGAAAATATACCAACATTATTGAAAGCTCTCGTTACTCGCAATAAAAGAATAGGATGTCGAATTCGATTGGATATTAGAGCGTGCATGGAAATATGAATAAGGCGAAGAGGTGTAATCGATATTAAAGGTAATTTTGCGATAATTAATGCTCTATTAAATTACTAACTGATAAAAATATATTAATTTAATTTTTTTTAACTGCACTTTTAAATGAGAAACATGAAAATAACAGTTATAGTAAATACAGCTCATAATTTTACTGTGTACATTATATAATATATCGATTTATTCGTGTTATCACATAGTGCCTCTATCTTGATAGTAAATGAAATATTAGAAGCATTCCCCGTAGAGTTATGGTTTTAGCACTTCCTGCTTTGACCAAAGTAATTATTATTCCATTCATATTCTATGGAAATAGTTCCAATTCCATTATTCATGATGAATATGAATACATATGCTATGGCTGTCAAATAGCTCTATAAAATATTCAAATTTTTAACTATTCGCATTATTTTGATATATATGACCAGAACTAGCATAAAATTCATAATTGGTAAATTCTCAAGCAATGATTTCTATTTATCAATCTAACATGAATAACTTGGAAGGTGTCATCTTTAATTCATTATTGCTTATAGATAATCAAGCATAGATAATCAAATCCTGATATTATGAATTCACATCTAATTATAGCATGAAATCTGGTATGAATTATTTGTTTATAAAAACCAACGAAATATTTTTTGATAGTTCTTCTCAATTCGTCAATAATAGATTTTGAAAATTAAACTCTATTGAAGATATTTAAAGTATTCAATTAACTAATAAAATATAAATAAATTTTTTTTTCATATTTGTATAATCAATATACATATCATAAAATGTAGAGTATTGACATTTATAATCAATATATATATATATATTCTTCAATATTTGTATACAAGATTTTTTTTCAATGAAAATACAGCAGTTGTCTTTAGTGAAATAATAAACGCTACTCTGTTGATTACATAACTGAATTATGAATATTAATAATACTAAAGTATCAGTAAAATATTAAACTTTGCAGGCTTTATCGAATTACTATGGTACAGAGATCGAGTTCAAGGATACACTAAATATATTCAAAATTCTTCACGAATATTTTGAAGTGAATTTTATGCTAATATTATTTTGGTGTAAAGTTAATCTTAGAGTATTCTTGTTGAGTAGTGAAAGAAAATAGGAAATATTATTAATGATGTTTTAAAAAATAGATAAAATAATAATAATTATTGGACATGATGGTATAAAAAAAATAGTATTTTGAAAGCGATATAGTAAATACAATATCATTATCATGACTAAAACTATATCTACACATTTATAGATAGCTCCACCGTAATTTCCATTCTGGGTACTATTATATTTTACCTGTACTAAATGAACTCCCATTTTGAATAGTTGTATATAACACATTTTTGATTATTCATCGTATAATATTCATTCACACTATCTAATATATATTTACATGCTAATTAATCTATATATTTCATATTTACCTAATAATTTAATTCCTATTCAGTCATATTTACTTAAATATTAAATAACTTCCACAGATAATTTAAATTATATAAAAAATAAATAAATAAATTCCATAAGTCAAATAATTATAAACTTTGAAATTTGGCAAACCACTTCTGTTCTTTATTAATAAGTTTGTTGTTTGCTTATCACATTATTAATGAGGGATTTTGCTTCTAAAATGCGGAAATATTCACCAATATAATTAGGTAATTCAACCGCATAATGATATAGATTATCGGGACACTTGGCTTGATTATCCTGGTAACGCAAATAAAATAATTAAATATGAAATAAAGTTCGATTCACACATTGATTAAATCTTTCAATAAAGACGAAAGGACGAAAGAAATTAAATGTATTGTTATTCATTTAAAATCATTGTTATGTTACCAATAGTTCTTTATATTGATTCTAATCATTAAATTCATACGGAAAATAAATCATTCATGATATTTTCACAATGAAAAGTTTCATATTACTTAATTTTACTTGCACATATATTTTAATATATCACTCGAAACTTTAATACCTAGATTATAAATTATGAATAAATTCATTCCAAATAAGTACGTTAAAAAAATTACTAACCTTTAGTTTCCATAGATTTATGCAATGTTTATATACCATTATTTACCGGTAATAATATCTTCAATGCTGAGTCTGCAAAGCCACACAAGAATGCTTACATAATATAATAACGCTGTATTCAATTCTGTTTCAATTACAGTAGTTTATGATTACAGTGTGAAAATGAAAAAAAAAATTTATTGGGATATTATTCAATAATTTGACTTTATTCATGTCATTAATATTTTAAATATTTAAATCTATTCATGAAATTAATTTCAATGTTTGAAAAAAATTAACCAAATTTTTCAAAAGTTAATGATCAATATGTTTTTGGTATATTCATGTTACTATCATAAGGACTTTATAATAAATCTTTATGTGAAATAAAGTTCCTCTCAAAACAAATATTATTTTCTACACTTTACCATATAAAATGATATTTAATAAAAGAGCGCATTATCATAATATTCTCGTAACGAATTATAGTTCTTGAAGTTTTTCCTAAGTACAAAAAGAGAATCTGAAACAGAAGGCAGAGTGTGACCCAAAGAGTCGTAAATACCAGACACGGTAAAACTCACCAGGAAAATCTGTGGCGAGAAATTGCACCCGCTACTGGAATTGGGAGATAGAATATTGCAAAAAGAGAAGGAAATCTAAATTTTAAATACTCTATTCGGGTCCAATGAATCTAAAGGCACTGTTACTTATATGTGACTGCGACTGTTGTAACAGAAAACATTAGTGGAACCTTTTTTTCAAATTTTTTTTTTTTAAATTTGATAAATGTTTTTTTTTTCACTCCCGTATTATAGTTAACCCAAAAAATGTTTTTTTGACAAAACATTTTTCATTTACGAGTTATCTAATGCCTTATAAAAACCATTAGTTATCAATCACCCTGTATGTATTATCATATCAAATTACACCAAGGATAATACTGGATTACATAAGGCTGTAGAAGTAGATAAAGAGCTCACCACATCTCCAAAACAGGCGCTAGTGATTGCAGACATGCATTCGTGAGGTTAGATTTGAATTCCAGACATTATTGAGGAAATTGCAAGGTATTATGACTAAATGCAGTAATTGAATGTGTCTGGAGAAGATAAACAATTGGCATTGTGGAAATACCACGATTTGTAGGATGTTGTCAACATTAAGTTATTAACGAAAGAAAATTATATTATTTATATCTGTATAAAAAACTACTAAAAAAATAATTTTCATCGATCCACAATGTTTTTTTATAACTTCTTAATAATTAATTTTACCATAAATCATTATTTAAAAAAGAACATTTTGAAATGATTTCCGAATCCTTTTAGGTAAATAATTCAAACATCGAGCACATAAAAATGATGAAATTCAATTGAATTCAGACAAAAAGATTGCAATTTTAAAAGTAGGATATTTCGAAGCTATATAAGTGAATTTGTAATTTAGAAATAAATTTTAAAATTCATTCAATGAAGTAGAACCCGTGCGTGAAGAGTATTCAAAATAGAGAAGCTTATCATAGGTATAAATGAATATTTAATTAAAAATTTAAGGTTATTGAACTATTTCTGTTTAGGGGGATTAATGGTAAAAAGAATTAATACAACTTATAGGCATTAAGCACTGTTAATTGGCACAGTTATATTTTAATTATATACTAAATGAAGAAGTGATTTTTTAATTAATTATTAATTCAATTTCAACCAATATAATATAAAAAAAAAACATTTTAAAAATAATCTATATATACAATGAGTCATTATCAGAAGGAAATAATATTAATTTGTAAAATATAGAATTATAAGATCATGGTATATATGTATACACTATAGTCATAAGGATATTATATTAGCTTCGAAATTTTTTCTGTTTGCTGGGCACATTTGAAAATAATGGAAATAAAATAATAATATATTATGGTATTACAGTTACAGACTTTTAAAATAAAATTATTTAGTTAGAATAAATACAGACTTGTTATATTAAATAATGTAATTAGTAAAAGTTTCTATTTCCTGGATGCTTATGAAAATAAGATAATTACAATATAAAGGTAACAACAATTTTCTGTTTCATGGGCATATTTGAATATGAAATAATAAACATTTCCTTGAACAAATCGGCATTGAGGTAAGAATAATGGGATAAGTTCTTAGTAATCGGACAGTTTCACATTTTCTATCATAAATGAATTATATTATTACTCGTTATTTTAATTATTATTACTATCTTCGTCATCAAGGAGAGGTGTTCTCATAAAGCAGAGGTCATTAAAGAACAACGCGTTTATCTATGATATAATTATATTTGCATTATTTTCAATATTTTCAAATTCGCCCAGAAAACCGAAAAGATCCTTAGCTTCCAGTATTGCATAGTTTATGGTATGTACTAACTTATTAATAATAATAACCACTCGCTTAATATAATAGCATAAGGTAATATTATTTTATGGTAATGCTCTCCTATAAATAATTAAAGTTTAATTGTTTCTTTTTAATACAGTTTCTATTTTAGGCATAACTTGCCTTCCCCACTGGTGTATATTTTTATTATTTTTCGCAGAGTGTCTTCACGCTGCCCATTGACACACACACTGCTCTTAACAAATAAATTGGCTACAAATAAGGGTACAAATTGAACTGGCACACCATTATGGGACACTATTTCCCAAGGGAGAAATGTACCGAATTAGGTCAGCGAAAATGCACACATGGGAAAATTTGGCCAGACTATTAATGTGTCTATAAATCTTTGTATACGCACTGTGAAAACATTTTAGCAACACAAGCTATTTGGCAATTCATGCGAAATGATATTAAATGGAAAATAAATATCGTTTGTCTATCTTTACATTATTTTGTGTGTTATTAAAAGATACCAGCTAGACATACTTATTATTGCAGTTTGTGTTATAATTATACTTATATAGTAAAATGTGTTTATTTATTTTATTTCTGTTTATTGAGCTTTATAAAATAAATTAAATAATGCAATAAAATTTATTTCCTATTTCAAAAAAATATGTATGAATTTGATCATTGTCAATTTTTTATATTAATTTTTCCCTAAAATTACTTAGCCATAGAATATAATATTTTAAATATCTAACCAATTTTAAAAGTACTCAATTGAATAGCTTAGTAATTATACTTAATAACTATTAAATGATGTTGAAGCAAAATACCTATTTTATCCACGTTATTCTCGGTAGTGTTCAAGTTCTTAAACGTAGGCAATATTTTTTAGCGCGAAGGAAGATATTTATACCGCAACAGAAATAACTGGAGCATGAAATTTGAATGCAGCTTCACATCTTACATGTGATCATTCCATATTCTCTATTTTTCTATTCCAGGAATAAAAGTACTGTGATCAGACCAACATTACTGAAATTCATTCACAAGATTCAGTACTATAATTTTAATTGTTCTATTTATGAAATAAATTTTATAGAGTTACTTTAGGAATTTTTATCGATAGTTAAGATTAAGAAAGATATTTAACATAAATAATGACATTAAAATGGAAGAATTTAAAAATGTTGTAATATACTTAACTCTAATCTCTTCCTTTATGCAAATTGAAATGTTTAAGTTAAAAAAAAAATAAGTTAATTATAGTTTTTGATCAATAAAAGATGAACATAATGTTAAAATGCATTTTAATATTCAATGTGCATCTTATTCTAATATTACTGCAATGAGAAATTAATTCAATGCATACAACATTTTCAATATATCACCATTTTTCCATGCATTCAATGTTTCGAATAAAAAAATATTGGAAAAATGAAACAAAATTTTTGAAAAAATAAAATAACAAATTTTCGAGAAAATAATATGACAAAAATTTTGAAAAAATAAAATAACAATAGTTTTGGAAAAATAAAACAACTAAATTTTGAAAAAAAATAAAATAGCAAAAGTTTTGAAAAAATAAAATAACAATATTTTTAGAAAATTAGAATACCAAGAAATGTACTAAATAATACTCACTCATAATGGCCGTAGCATCCATGATTATCAGGACAGAGAGTGCGATAATCAGTTGCATGATTGTAACAAGGGTAGAGTTTACCAACTGTTATTCTGACAATCAGTGAAAACTTTGTATTTAGTTAGTCAGAACATTGTTTGCTCGTGGCATACCTGCCAATTAACCTCACACTCAATAGAACACTCTTACATACAGATAGCAAAATACATTGACAATCTGAAAAAATAAGTAATTCATTTTAGGTAAATTATTTAATTTTGTGTGTCAAACTTCTCCCGCCACAGAATCACACTGCGAGGTCTGTCATTACAAGGTCCAGGAACTCCGAACAGCTCACCCTCTCTCCACGGAGTCGAAAGCCAGACTGAATGCTGGGAGAAAGAGGAACCTACACAGCTGGAGAGTCTGAAATTGAGATTGACTCAATTTAGCGAAATGTCTTTTTTAACGCCTGTCTGAAGAAGAATGACTCCAAAATTGCTGTTCTGGCAGTCAAACAATGGCCGATATTTACACTATTTCAAGTTTATTTGTGAGCGAAGCATCTATTCTTCCTCAAATTCAAATATTATTCCGTTTTTCAGAAATCACTCTGCTTCTCAGATTTCTATCCAATTGACTTTATTGCTGACTAAGCAAATAGAAGTGTAGAGCAGATGTTTGAATCAAAAGATCCAGCCTTTAGATTTTATGATATTCAATCTGCATACTGAGTGGATGTTCTCTTTACAAGTTCACTGCAGGAAGTCACTATGTGATTTATTTTACACGAGAAATACAAATAGAAAAATAAACTCATTTTATGAAGTGCACTGACTCATGGCAAGAACACTAGTTATGCTTTAGTACAAAATGTCATATGAATTTCAATGCAAGTTTCATTCGTATATTTCCAAAATTCCATATTTTTTTCTCAATGCAAGTTATGAGAAAAAATAAATTTTCTAATCCTAATTAATTGATGAATTATGGTATCAAAAACTAAAATATTGTTAAATGAAAGATTTCAAGACAGATATATCTTAAATCTTACCATTCAAAAACTGACATTGCGTATTTAACAGTGATATTGCAATATTTGGACATTCAAAAAGTACTGGGAAAGTAGGTGCTGGTAAATGTCCGACACTTACAATTTTCAGATCTCGACTACAGTAAACCTAATTAAAATTCAAGTACCTACTACAAATTTTACCTACTTTGCCCCGTACAAATTGCAGAGAGGTCGAATCCTGTGATCCGAATAAAATGAAGTGGTTTTCATTTGCTATGATGAAACTCTCATGTGTCAAAGAAACTCAGAAGCTATGCAGCAATTCGTCTTTTTCATTAGCAGAGAATGTCAGTTTGCTACTCTGCTAGAGTCATCTTTCAATGAATCTTCACTATCTCATATTCGAATCGGAGAGAATATTCACTGCATATCTGGCAACGAAAATGCAAAACAAAATTGCGTATGAAACCTGAATAGACTCGACTGGCAAATATTTAATATAAATGCAAAATATGAGGGCAAATGTGAACTATATTATGATTTCCGAGGTATTTTATTAAGGCTCGGTGTGTCAACGAAATACTGGAAAAATAGTGCATATATGTGATGATTTACATGCTACATATTAATTTCAAAAGTGAATCAATTTTTTTAAATTAAATTAGCTGAATTTAAACAATTCTATTCTGCATTGAGTAATCATGAGCCCTCTACATTTTTTAAATTATTTTCCTCATAAAAATGTATAAACTGAAATTATCGTTATAAACGATCAGAAAAAAATGCACTGTGATGATGTACTATCATAGAAAAGAGTCACTGTGATGATGTACTATCAGAGATAAGTGTCACTGTGATGATGTACTATCAGAGAAAAGAGTCACTGTGATGATGTACTATCAGAGAAAAGAGTCACTGTGATGATGTACTATCAGAGAAAAGAGTCACTGTGATGATGTACTATCAGAGAAAAGAGTCACTGTGATGATGTACTATCAGAGAAAAGAGTCACTGTGATGATGTACTATCAGAGAAAAGAGTCACTGTGATGATGTACTATCAGAGAAAAGAGTTACTGGGATGATGTACTATCAGAGAAAAGAGTCACTGTGATGATGTACCATCAGAGAAAAGAGTCACTGTGATGATGTACTGTCAGAGAAAAGAGTCACTGTGATGATGTACTATCAGAGAAAAGAGTCACTGTGATGATGTACTATCAGAGAAAAGGCACTGTGATGATAATGATAATTTAAGAATAAGAATTTCAATCAAATAGCCCATACACAGATACAATAATTTC
Organism: Caprella mutica; assembly: GCA_947561585.1. Lineage (NCBI taxonomy): Eukaryota > Metazoa > Arthropoda > Malacostraca > Amphipoda > Caprellidae > Caprella > Caprella mutica. Next base: position 89,882 of record CANNZV010000510.1, on the reverse strand, counting down.
TAAGTCATTTTGACACCATTATTTAAATTATTTATTATAGTATTCCAAATAATAATGTTCTAATTATTATTTTTTAAATTTCTTCATTATTCATAGTCTAATTTGCAAACAATAAAAGTAAATTTTAATTAATGACAATTGAATAGATAGATATTATAAGTAACATTAGGATAATATTTAAAAAAAGACGAAATTTGCATTAGAAACAAAGAAAACTAGATTATGTGCACTCGGTAGAGCGCATACCTTCGCCTCCGCTTTGACCCGTTCTCTTCCAAAATTTAAGAAACTGCTAACTGGATAATAACCAATCGTCCCACTAAGTTTCATGCAATTTGGTACAACGCTTTTTGAGTTATCGGGTTATAAATGACCTTGACCTTTAACCGGATCGCTTCCAAAATTCTACCAGATCGTGACTGGACATTGACCAATCGTCCCATTTAATTTCAGGCAATTTAGTTGAATACTTTTGGAGTTATTGAGTTACAAATGGCCTTGACCTTGATCTTATACCCGATCGCTCCCAAAATCTAACAAAATGGGTCCTGTATATTGACCAATCGTCCCACCAAGTTTCATGCAATATGGTCCAATATTTTATGAGTTTTAAATGACCATGACCTTGACCTTTGACCGGGTCGCTCCCAAAACTCTACCAGCAAGTCACTGGATATGGCCAATCGTTTCACCAAATTTCAGGCAATTTGGTTGAATACTTTTTGAGTTAAGCGAATAACAAGATGATAAATAAATAAATGAGGGCTAAAATATGACCTTCCTGCATTCTGCGAAGGTAATAAAGGCCAACTCTTTAGGCCCTGAATTAATTTGAACGTTGAAAAAAGCCTCAATGTAAGAGTACACATTGGCCGTAATAAAAGAAAGTATACACATGTGTTTAACTTGTCTTTTTATGAAAATATCACTAAAAAATAAATAAATATATAAATTCCGATGAAAATATGACCTTACCAGATTCTGCAATGGTAATAATTATTCAACAAAATCCATCATATGAAAAGGTATGGATATATGCATCTTCTTAGAGCATAGCTAAAGTGTTAACGGTACAGAGGATTGTACACCATTGAATTATATAAATATACATTTTCTTTTAAATATAGAGGTAAAAAAATTAAAATTTGTATCATAATTTGAGATTCAATAAGGTTATTGAGGAAATGTTTCATAATTTCACTAATTCCTAAAATACTGTTAGTAATTGAGCTCATACATACGTACATATATCATCTAAAAATGTGATACAAAACATAATTAAGGAATTTTAGTACGTTTCCTTCTATGATAAAAATATTATCAAATCTGAGAAAACAAGAAGTTGTAAAAAATACAAAACAAAATTAATAATATGTATTTTAAGGAAAAATAATTTTAATAATAATAATAATTTCAATTTTTTCTATTAAAATAATTTTTACTTCACTTAAAATGTTATCCGATTCAGAGTCTAATTTCTAGATGAAACTATTTTCATGGTAGACTAATGTACTATTTATTAACAGAATGGGAGTATTTTAAATCTATTAGTAATTCTTGTTCCACTAATGTTCTTTCTTTTGTACACGTTCTCTCTTTTGATATAGAATGATGTAATAACTTTTCATCTAAGTAGCTAAACTTTGATAAGAAAACTTCTTGAAATCCCCGAGGAATATTTTATTTTCCGTACCTTGAATTGTGTTTAATCTTCAGAAAGATGCCGGTAACGAATAATGGAAATGAGAAGTTGTACATTATAATCAATATGCTGTATAATCAATTAAGTAAATAATTGATTTTGATCAGTGCTGCTAATAATAATATTCCAAATTTATGTAAACTAACGCAGATATTAATCACAAAATGGGTTATAACATTATCATACATTAATATTTTAACCATTAATGCCCACTTTCCGAGTACTGTGAGCTTTATAAAGTTCTGCGACGTTCTCCTATATATTAATTTAACTTTTGTTACCGAAAAAATCACTGCTAAATTTCTTTTTGAGAAAATACCATAATATTTAGAAATACATTGGTATGTTCCTCAACTCAATTAATCTAACCACCGACTGTGACTTCGTTTTTATTGATGTACATTGCTACATCTTACGTATTTGGAATGTTTATTTAAAGGTTAAAAAATCTTAATAAGCCCTTTAAGTGTGAGAAAAATTCCTCCTGAAAATGTCACTCTGAAGATTTTACTATTCTGACCTATCTGTATTAATGGTTCTACCTAGGAGAATCATAAGAAATATGTATTTAAAATAATAAAGTTAGGAGTAGAGAAACATTACAGTGTCACATCCAATAAATTGTATATATGGTTAAAATTACCTTGCATCGTTATTTCATATTACAGTAGAGCTCCTCTATGATAAAATCCTGTATACTGAATATAGTGTCCTTAGTAAGGAATTAGCTTCTATAGTGAACAAAACTGATGACTATTCATTAAAGACTTAAAAAAATATTTCACTATAGAGGCTACTTCCTTACTACCACATTAGAGTCAGTGGAAGTATCACAAATTATTAATTATAGGAGAGGTTCGTAATATAGGGACACAGTGTGCCTGACAGTTAGTGAAAAGTTAGATCATAGAAGAGACTTTTTGATGCAAAGTTTTGCCATTTACCTTACGATCAAGATTAATGGGACATCTTCAGAATTTTCATAAGGTTACTTACTGATCTTCGAGAAAATACGACATGTGTCTTAGAATCTTGCTGCAAGAACAATGTTAGGCTCGATATTCTTTTATCTGGTTGTACAGAAGCTGCTCCCAATTCATACAATTGCACGAATGAGAGCTAGTCAATATATCGAAATATTTCCTTTTAGCACAATTAGCCAATCATTTTGAAATGACAATAAACATTTCAAGTTTCATTATTCAGTTTTTAGTTGGAGGATCATCAGATTAGGATTTGAGGCCAGAATACATTGCAACCTCTTTATTTTTGCCGTCACTTCCCATCGCTGATATTCTGGTGACAAATTTTGTGTTTGTTGCCAATATGAGAATGAATCTTGCATGGAGAACAAAGGACTGATTTTGCAATTGGTCTTGACTTTCTTTATTAGGGTCACATCAATTAAAACTAGTGGAGCGTTCAATAAATACCAGAAAACAGTAACAGTAAAAAAAAATTCATAACACCTATTGCAATTTTGTATTCAGAAAAATGTTTTTTTAATTATTGAAAGTGCCACTTAGTAATATCATATTTTAGTAGGAGTTTAACGTCTGCTTCTGCCATATCGTTGACTTTATCGCTGAGTCAAAGGGAAATTAAATACAAGAGACAGAAAGGAGCAGTGAACTAGGAAAGTGCTACCATGAACAAAGTTACATATCACAGTCGGTGACATTGCTCATGGATGCAGAAAGGCTACTCCGTGAATGCATTCATTTAGCAAGGAATGTGACGAAAAGGGACACAATCACAGGTGGCTGCACTCCCAGATGGAAGAGGAAAAGGAAGAGCCTACCTTACACAAAACTAAATAAGAGCATAATCCTAGCGCTACCTTCTAAAACTGCAAGTAGTGTAAAAGAAGGATTAACATGGTAAAAATGAAAAATGACAGAACATAATCCGAATTAAAAATTTAGTGCCTATGGGACGCCAACCCCCTTCTCTTCCATTCACCACAGACAGCTTCAGGATAGAGCCCCTGGTCGCATAATTGTTACAAAAAAATTGAGAGAGTTAACTAATCAATATCTAAAAAATATCGTATATCAAAAAATAATTAAATCCAATTATTAGAGAATATATAATATATTGAAATGGTGTAAATTTTCAAATAAAATCGAATAAGGAACTAATATAACAACATTAACATAAAAAGATATGATATCAATTGAAAGAGTTAAGTTATGTTTGGTAAATTTTGGTTTCATTTATTTGATCCACAAGCTTAGCACATGATTGTATAGCAAATATCATACCATAAATATATACGAGGTACACACTTTGCATAAGAATAGAACAGTTTTCTAAAATACCGAATGAAATAAAAACGATTTAAACCAACATTTCTCCCCTAACTGAAAAAGTGTGCAAAATAATTGAGTGTGTGACGAAGAAAGGAAAACGACCAAATTACTCTTCGGAATTGAACTCAAACCATTTTGAGAAACGCTTCGAATGAACACTTGGCTTCAAGAGGAAAAATGTGATATCACATGGAATGGGATACAAAGATCACATGGAATGGGATACAAACATCACATGGTATGGGATACAAACATCACATGGTATGGGATACAAACATCACATGGTATGGGATACAAACATCACATGGAATGGGATACAAACATCACTTGAAATGGGATACAAACATTACTTGAAATGGGATACAAACATCACTTGAAATGGGATACAAACATAACTTGAAATGGGATACAAACATCACTTGAAATGGGATACAAACATCACCTTTTGGTGATGTTTGTATCATTTGATAGTGTCCAAATATTCTATAATGTGGTCTAATTGACAGAACAATATACAAAGAGCAAGTTGAAATGCAGTTACAATATATTTAGGTAACATTGTGTACCTGGACATTTAAATAAAATGGTACTCGGAAAGTGGGTGCTATAACATGGGTCTGTAGGTCAGTGAGACTCATCTAAATGTCAGATTGGTTAATGTTAATGAACTCATTGCGACAATCGGGTCGCTACTCTGAATTGAATTCAAAATAGTTCTCTCATAAGTACAACCACTTCATTGTATGCAATAATATACAATATTTTCCATGAATTAAACAACATTATTTTATGTAATGCCCAAATAATTTAGATTCATCTAAGATTTTTTTTCACTAAAAATGTGAATATATAATAAAAATTACTGATTTGACTGTTAATAAATATATAATTAGGTCATAATATTTAAATTTTCAGTAGCATATATGTACAAAAACGATTTCGATTATTTCAATATCATTTAATTTTAAGTAAATGGAAATTAACTTTAGTAAATGGAAATTAGAATCAAATTATTTCAAGCCAAAATTTCCAGTACAAAATCTTCGGTTTTCTTTATTACAAATAAACTCATGATTTATAATTATATTAACTAAACATATTACATTCTTTAAAATAATAGTCAATTATTGATAATCTTTCAAATTCGAATTTCACATTTAGTTAATGTATTATGAAAGTTTATACTTTAAACATGATAATACCTGTTAATGTTACATATGAAATAATACAGTTGATTCTTGCAATTGCAATTCCATCAGAGTATTTTGAGGACTATTATCCCCTATAAGAGTCTTAGCTTTCGACTTTGTCGCTCTGTTCCATTATCACGACAATAATTAAGATGCTCCCCTATTAAAAATGCCATTCTAATTACCTATAGTGACTATATAACTTATATATTATGAGTCTATGGCGTACATATACGCCATGTTGAAATTAGCAGCTAGGGTAAGGTACGGATTATCAGTCGGTTTCGAATTTTTGGAAATATATGGAAAAACGATACAAAAATATTTTTTATTTTTCGTCCACGGAAAATTCGTTTATTAAAACGCAAAATAAATAATTTTAATGGTACAAAATGTTATGATAAATTTTTGATATAAAGTAGTTTACTGCATGTAGTCATAGTACATAGTTATTGTATCCATTAAGTTTGTAGTACTGCACAATGCACAATTCATGATTGTTTAATTAAACATTAATCTTGACAGATACTGTATATAGTAATTAAAGATAAAAATGTTTGGTGCCTTTGTGTCATTAACACCTGAAGATGTTGTTGACGTTGATGATGATTTATACGAGGATATCAGCTGAGTTTTTTAACTACTTCGAAGCTACGTGCATTGGAACAAAATGGGGAAGACGAAACCAACACGAAAACCCGTTATATCCAGTTGAATTTTGGAATGTTCAAGAAAGAGTATCCTATTTTTGGAAATTAATCGTTCGAAAATAAAGGAAGAAGAGTTAACATAAACTAATAAGGTGTCACACAATATTGAGATATTGACGAACAAATATGAAGCTGGTATTGCAAAACAGCCATTTTTTGATAACTATTTCCCATGTCTTGCATGAATAAAAAAGTCAGGCTATTCAATTTAAATATTTGATTAAGTTATTTTTTCATCTTTTTATTCAATTTTTAATTATAAATAATATGATATATTAGCTACATTGACTGAATTTTTCATCAACCGTTATAACTGTTGAATATATGTGGTATGTTCATCTAACCAAATTTTATGCAACCGCAATTATCTCTTACATATATTATTGTTAACACTCAATAATGCCTTTCTTGCTATTCCTAATTTAAGAAAACGGACGAATATTCCGTGGACAAATTTTCGTGGACGAATTTTTGTTAGACTTGGCAGGTAAACTCTAGCAGAAATTCAGTGCTGTCGAAGAAGACGCAATGACGAGTGATAGTTTTGTTCTATTTTGGATTCATTGTTGACAAAACACAAAAATAATAATCAGGAGGTGAAATAATTTATTCATATAATGTGTTCAGATGAATTACAAACTATATTAATTATGTTATGCATATTAGTTTGCATATACAGAGATATATATGATGTAAGTGAAGTTATAAATATTACCCGTCTTATCATTTTCTGTTGTACTTTAAGCGAAATGTATATTGTATATATTGTATCTATATCATTATTTTGTAATAGTTTTAAATATACAATTTCCATTAAAATTTTCATTTAATAATTATCTGAGATTGTTTACCTTCATTAGCGTTTCTTTGAAATACTGCTAAATAAAACTTGCAAAGATTAAATCCTCAACTGAAGTAAATTCTCAAGCCGCATAGCGTCCATTGATCAGTATAGCGACCACTTTTCCGATACATGTACTGTCCGTTGTTCCAGCTTTACCTGTACATTGTAATTCATCAAAATAAAAAGTAAAAAAATTAAGATTACGTAAACCATCTTCTTGGTCATAAATTACGAGTTTATACGATATTTATTACTATATACCTTTTATATCTATCTATATATAAAGATTCATTTAAACACATTACACTAAATTACAGTACGGAAAACATTCTGTGAAAATTAACATAAATTTCGAGATGTGCTTTTGATGAGATTAATTAGTTACAATTACACTCTAACACGAATTGCATTCTACAATCAATTTTATTCGAGTAATAGTGCATAACTATATAACCTAAGAAGCGGTGTTTCAGAGACACATTGCCCCAATATTGTATTTCATTGTTTGAGATACAATATGACATGCTTCATTTATTGTGTTCCAAGTAACCGTTAATAATCTATCAAACATGCAAGGAAAGGTGGGTATCGACTCAATCATCGTGCAACTCATGTGAGAATTAATAACTAATCGCACTACAGCAGCTAACTGTCACTTCGGTTATATTTATTATTGAACCATGATTTATATTAGCTATAAGTATTTATTAAATTATTTTGGATTAAGTACTATAAGAAATATAATACGAAAAATATTATCTAAATAATTATATATATAAATGATTATTAAATGGGAAATTATACTTAATTATAATATCACCATTAAAACGTTCAAAAATTAAAAGCATGCAATCCCTCAAACATATAAATGATACTTATAATGAAATAATATAATTTATACCAATAGCAATATAACGAATTTGCATTATACATTATATTTCTATTTTCAGCTTTTGATGTGTATTTATACCAAAATATTTTACCAGAATATTAGCTCCATGGCAAATAATATAAAACAATCTAACACGGCGACAAACTTCTAACCGACGTAACGAGTTAGACGCTCCATTCACTATGTCTCGTAGTGACGTCAGTTTTTTTGCGCTTCTCTGCAACTCACAAACGGAAGTTTGAAGAAAGGCTAAAAAAGTCACTTTAGCAAATTGTGACGGTGGCTTCTTCATAGTGAGGAAGTTATACAGCTTCTACAGGGAGTTCATCTGCCCATTTGCTGTGGAGACAAAAAATGTCAGCTGGGAAACTACATCAGAGGAGTCCTTGATATTTAGGTTTAACATTATTTTTTTATAATGTACAAAATCTCGTCTAGATCTAAAAAAAACTGTGGAATTGTATCCCTAGTAACAAGGATTTATTCCTGGGATAATAATAAGGGAATATCCAAGGGAAAAAAGATCGATTCTTGGGATATTCCCCTAATATCCCAAAAATAAATCCTTGTTTTCAGGATTTATTTCATCGTGGTTAAATAAGATTAGCAATAATATCGAAAAAGAAGAGTTAATACTTCTTATTTACTGGACCGTTTGACATGAAATTAGTAAAATGGAGAAATGGTAAGCGGCCCAAACAATGTGGATGTGAACAGCTCTTAAAATCTCCTTAAAATCCAAACTACCCTGGAAGATGTCTCAATTTCACTTTACAACAGTACACTGCCTGTCCTTTGGTAGGTGCTCTGTTTTGAAATGTTCATAATGTGCTGCAGGAAAAAAATTTCGATATCGTCCTTTTCTATTCAAAATTATTTCTACAATTCAAATTCTCATCCTATAATAAGTTGATGATAATTTTCTTTACTATGAACAGTTTTAAAATTGCTTTATTCTTCAAAATTAAAGCTAAAGTTTGAAAGATAGGAAGGTATATTTATATAACTCTTGAATCTGATGATTATATCAAAAGACTTGCATCACATGCAACTCAGTTAGATACATAGGAAACTTAATTCCCCCTATAATTTTTATTACTCAATTCATTAGAGCAAAGGAAACTGATTTCAAAACTGCAAACTATTTCAAATTTAGTTCTATATTTTTATCATAACATGTAATTTAAGATATTTATTGTAATTTCACTTCTAACCTCAGAATTTCAAGCGAAGAAAAAGGGTCCATTATCTCTGAAAAATTCAAAACTATAGTAAATCTACCTGACACATTATAAATGGCTACCTATACCGGTATCTAAATATCATTACCGTAAAAACATTAGGTACCTAAAAGTGAACCTAAATAACTAATTACCATTAAATTTACGATATCACGTGATAAGTTAGACTGCAGTCTTGTTCTTCTATTGAATCTTAGAAAGAGTGAAAGTGGAATGTGGATATTTCTTATATAATTAATTATGAACAGAATACTTTATCAATTTCTTTTCTGTTAACTGGTATATGTTATATAACTTTAGCTCTAGAAATTTAAAGCTATTCCAGATTTTTCTTAACTTAGAGCAATTCCATATTATATTTTTTAAATATTGATTGGGTATAAATTGGAAGGTTCTAGGACAACTCGACGCCGGACAACTCGCCGCGGACAATTCGCCGTGAAGACAACTCGCTGCTAGGATATATGTTTTGCCTGTGTATACATCATTTTCATAGATTTAAAAATATTATTTATTTGAACAATGATTGGTTTTTATGCGCGCATGACTGACGTAGAACAGTAGTTGACAAATATCATTATTTCAATTAATTAGTTTCGTTTGCAATATCTGTGTGAATATATAAAGCCGAAAGAAATATAAGATTCTATTAATATAAATTTAGAAGCATTTAACGTCTGCTTCGAAATGAAGGACTTTCTAGTTGACAAGGGACAGGAAGAAGAAGTCAAAAAGCAAAGTGACTCCCTGAACAAAGGCACCAACCACCAGTCCGTGACAAGCTCATGGATGCAGAAAGCTACTTTGCAGAAAGGAACACAAGCACCGGTGACTGCACTCACGAATAGAAGGAGAAAATGAAAATGTGATAGTAAATGTAACTTAGTACCCTACCTAAGACAAAAATCTAAGACTACGTAGTTGAATAACCTTCATTCGCACTAATGTACTAGTTTTAAACTAAAGTAATATTTATAAGTCATTAAACGTATTAAGAAGACACCTGATTATTTTTAGTAAAATACTTTCAAATAGAATGACGAAAATTTTATTGTTAATTTACAACACAAACTATGTTTATATAATACTTAAAAAACATTATATTTAACTTTTGAAATGGGAAAGAAAACATTTTCAAATACTGCTAAGAAAATTTGCTAATTAATTTACAACACGCAGCTTAAATTTAAAATATTAAAAAAAAAAATGATGTATACGGCTGTAAATCATAAATCACACGGCGAGTTGTTTTGGCGACGAATTATCCTAGCGGCGAGTTGTTCTCACGGCGAATTGTCCTGCGGCGAATTGTCCGGCGGCGAGTTGTCCGGTCACCAAATTGGAATGAATTTGTACTAGTATTAATTGTAATTTAAAATAGCACATTCGAGTCTAATAAAATAGGCAACTGTACCGTAAGAAATACGTCTCCATTCCACAAGTTTTACATGTCAATCATGCAGGATGAATTTGAGGATAATCATGAATTTCCAACACTTATTATAAAAGAAGATTCTTGATTAGTTCTCAATCAGATTAATGAATGCCTACATAAATTATTATAATTATTTTAGGTGAAGAGTTGTCCATATCCGATACGAGGTGATCCAAAGAGACATGAAGAGAATAAGGCATCGTAGAAGAAGGACAGTGAAAGCACGCTTCTTGCACTGGGTTGACTACTCGGCTACCACGGGTAACCGTGTCGACCCAGCGCATGTATGGCAAGAATAGACACCAATGGATAAGAACCTGCACAGTCAGTCTGCTTACCCATTGATATAGCAAGGCAGAAGAAAGAGGAAGATATTTAAGAAACAAGTAGATGAAAGATACAAATGGTAGCTGAAGAAAAAGGTTCCAAACTAAACAAAAAAATACAGTAGAACAAAAACAAGCCTACCTAGCGGTAGCTACGGAACAATGAGGGGAAGATCGACAAGAATGATTTTAAATCTAAAGTTTAATAGTCAATTAAAACGCATATAAATTACAATACATATTCCGCTAAATAAAGATATAAAATACGAGACTATTAATAAATATTACCATCGATCTCTTTGTCCAATTCTAAAAAATACAATCAAATAATCATGATATTCCTTATTAATGACTTTTTCAGTGACTTAAGAGTATTAGTATTTTTTATGCATGAGATATGATCGCATTGGACAGTGCCATTAATATTAGAAATGTCAAAAAGACAAATTGCTGTACATTATAAATGATAGTGAAGAGTATTGAAATTACATGTATCATTTATCTTGTTACACTAAATTCAGTCATTATATCACCATTAATCCATTTAGGCTAATGTTTATTATTAAGCCCCTTTCGAATTTAATTGAATTATTGAGGCAGGGATTAAATGCAATGGTTTCGTAATACATAACAATTAATAAACAGTGGAATGATCATTAATTTTAATTCGAAAATTGGAATGGATATTGGTTGCATTGTGTTAAAATGAGCATATTACATTGGAATATATGTAAACAGAGAGGTAAATCATATCCAACATATCTAAGGAAACGGTAGTTAAGTGATATATGTATATCGAATTATTTAAAACAAATAGATTCTGACTTTCCATATAAAAAAATGTGTTTATATTGGAAATATCTAACTAATCATTAATTTATAATAAAATTGAAGGGAGGTTTACAGTTATATTTAAAAACCTAAAAAAAAAAATTCAATATAATAATTCCGCTGAACAGGACATGAAATCTTAATAATATTATTGTATATAAATAAGCTCGTGAATATTGAATAATCATTACTCAAGTTGTCAACAAATGATTGTAGTAAGTCCCACTCAACAGCTTTGTCTGGAAATTATAATATAATAATAATAATAATCACAACAATAGATATGTTGCTCTTGAAACTACTTAACACAAAGGGTCATAATGATAAAGAATGTTTATAATACATATGATAGAAAAATAGGCATAGTTCAGTACATTATAACATATGGAAGTATGTCAAAAGATTTTAACTTTTTGGTCGACCATTTTATCATTCAAGGCGTAAAATGTAAAAGAAAATGATTGTAACAAAGAAATAAATTTAGTATCACTTCAATATTAATTTCTATGCTTCTTCATTTTACAATTTCTGACAATACAATTAACATTTTTATACTAAAACTTTAGGTTAAAATAATAAAATACTTCACATCAAATAAATTCTAAGAAAGGTTAGGTTTACAAGCGCATTACAATTCACCCAAAATGAAATTATAATATATTGCATGGCAGTTGTCCGCATGGCAGTTGTCCTAGAGCCGTTCAATACATTATAACATATGGAAGTATGTTAGAGCAATATAATTTGATGTCAAATGAAAATTACATTAGCATTTAATATCAAATGCTTTCATATTTGATTACAAATAATTATGATTCATTAGCGTCAATCAATGCGTATCTTTGGACTGTAATTAAACTGAAGAGAAATATATCTCTACGTGAATCCTGGCTATTGGGACTCTAAGCCAATTCACTGGAGTATTTGTTCGGTTAGATTAACTGTATTCGACCAGGAAATAAGCAAATTTAGATGATCCGAAAGTAATATATGATTGTTGACATCTCTTGTTTTCTTAATTCCAAAGAATAAACATTGTATAATTCGTCAGTGAATAAAAATTAGGAAGAATGGAATGGAAAAAAATTGATCACAAATTGTTACAGAGATGAATTTAGAATATATTATATGTATTACAATATAAAAATATGTTTATTTATTTTACTTTAGTAGGTTTTTGACGTCTGCTTTGGAGCCAAAGGCCATATCGCTGACGTCAAAGGAACTTAAATACAAGGTACTGGAAAAGGCAGTCAGAAAAGAAAGTGGCTCCATGAACAAAGTCACTTACCACCGTCGGTAACAATGCTCATGGATGCAGAAAAGCTACTCCGTGAAGTATTCACTTACCAATTAATGAATGTGACGAAAAGGAATACAAGCACCGGTGGTTGCACTCACTTTTGGAAGAGGAAATTGAAAGAGGTGATAGTAAATGAAGCCTTCTTAAAACAAAACTCGTATAGCTATAGTTGAAGAGCATAACCCTAGCGCTATCCTCTAAAACAGCAAATAGCGTTGAAAAAATGATAAACATGGTAAAAATGGAAAAAGACAATCCATAATTCAAATTACAACAGTTCGGGTTCCCATGGGACATCCCCCACCCCCTTTCTCTTCCATTCCATACAGACAGCTTCAGGATAGAGCCCCTGTGGACTAAGCAAATATAATTCATTATCATTTATTCACTGATTATGTAACCTATTCACGAAAAATTCACCAACTGAATATTATAACTAAACGAATAAAGGATTTATATATACTAGTGTACTTTCCCGTTAAAAATAACAGGTCATCAAATACCAATTTATTACCCGTTATTAGGTTATTTTTAATGAATTAAATAAAAATGAATTTTTCTGTATAGTCTAATTTGTTTTATAGATAAAATATATTTAAAAATTGAATAGAAACAGAGGAACTTAAATATCAAGTCAATATATTCCCGTGCGTATCATAGTTACATTCTTCATGTTTAATACCCGTCGTGTAAAAGCGGACACCAAATAAATAAATTAATTAATTAATAAACACACGAGGGAAATCATTAGTATAGAGTCATAGACTATAGATAATGAAATGAATAGAAACTATAGAGCAGGATTATAATATAGATTGCATATTTGGACTGATGGAGTTATAGTAGGTATATCATTATTTGTCTCAATACGATCGAATAGAGAAACATCTGGAATAAAGTCATGGAGCTCGTCTTAAAAAGTTCCTAGAACTGCGTAATTTGACTGCATTTAAAAAATAATAGAAAAATTTAAAGAAATCATACCAAATTGTGGATGAAATAATTTCAATGGAATGGTATAAGAAGCTTCAAGACCCAGAGAAAAAGTTATTGTGGGGTTTTAGAGTCCCCCAATTCTGAACAAAGTATATTGGAATATGAACGAACTATCATATAGTGGTGATTGTTTTTGTATTATCATTGGATTTGCTAATATAATACAATTGATTAAAATATCAGTTTATCAAATGGAAAATCTACTAATTACATTAACCTTTAAAATGTCTTTCTTTTTTCAAGTAATTCTATAGCCCCAATTGATGAAATACCTTATATATCCTCTACAGACTATGCATATTGATAACCGATAGAGTCTCTCATGTTTCATTATTCAATAACACCTGCTACTAAGTGTACTTAGTAACATGCTATGAGGTTACGGCATTACCCATATATTATGTTACATGTAGGGTAGGTTAAATTACGAATTATCGGTCAATTTCACATCTTCGGTCAAATAAGAAAAAATTATATTATAATAATAATTTAATTTTTATTTTACGGATATCATGGATACCAATAAAAATAAAAATTGAATAACAATTATTTTATCGTTTTTTCTTATATGACCGTAGATGTGAAACTGACCGATAGTTCGTAATTTACCCTAGGTTACGAATCATCGGATAGTTCCACATTATCGATCATGTAGGAAAAAATATAAAATTTAACTTCTTTTATTGGTATCCAAGATACATGGAGGTATTATGGATACCAATTAAAAAATCAAATTATACATTTCTATTACTTGACCAAAAATGTGGAACAGTCCAATAATTCGTAACTTACCCGATATATTATTTTAATTCTCAAAGTATTCCCAGAATTTTTTTCCACACTATCTCTTGAATACGACATTTAAGATCACCAGATAAAATTTAACGCTACAGGGAAGATTGTACCAAGCTGACCAACAGACGAGGCTAATTTGCAGCACATTTTTCTTATTTGAATAATTTGTGTTCACTGTAAATTATATACATGTTATTTTGAGTGTCTTAAGTCACACCGTAAATATTCATTACTCTGCAGGTGAGTTTCCTTGGTATTATAAATTTTCACGATAATAAATTTTTTTAATCAATTCATAATTTTTCCAATTTTATTTAAAATATTTCTTTAAAAAAAATCAGTAAACATTTAATGATAAATGACTTCACTAATGCAATAAAGGGCAAATAGCTCACAATTTTGCAATTGTTTCTGTTCTTTATTAATAACTTTGTTGTTTGTTCAGGCCGTTATTCATGAGAGATTATGGTACTAAAGTGCGGAAATGTCCACCAAATTAGGTAATTTAATCACCTAATAAAACAGATTAAACGGAGCACTTTGTGGCCACAGTAATTGTAGTGACTGAAGATTTTACTGAAAATAGACTTCATTTTGAAAATACTAAATAAAATATAATACATTTAAAATAAAATATAGTAAAAAATATCTTATAAAAAATTTATTTTTTATTTTCATTTATGCAAATTTCTATAAGCCAAATTCAAAAATATCAATACTATTATTTAATATTTCATCCATTTTCAGTGTATTATCATATCATTCCACATTCTAACTTTTAAAAACTCCCTTAATATGGAACAAATATTCCGATAATTTTGGAACAATCTCAAGACTTCAGAATTCTATTTATTAAATACTGATCTAGAGAGAAGCGACTTCATTCACTTCGAACGACCGTGTGGGCGACCGAATGGATGAAGGAATTTTCGACCCAGTTTTCATTGTTAGAAATGATAATGGTTATTATTTAGATTTACACCAGTCTGACTCTTGACCTGCTTTTTAGATTTTAGCAGATTCAGATAAGTATACTTTATGCAAAATAGAAAGATGCTCAAAAATTAACATACAAATCCACATAATTACGGGCATCAACCCTATCATTCAAATTATTGGCTACAGCCTCCACCGTGAACATCTTCTCGTCAGAACAAATAAAAATCTTTCTTACTTAAATTCTTGCATTATCAACTAGTTTCAGTCTTGCAATTTCTTTATGGAGGCCTCTGAAATTATATATCTAGATTGATTTGTATATATAGTGTACTTTAGATCCTCCTTGATTATTAGTCTCGGCATTGTGGATTTGGAGATTGCAATCTCTTGAATCTTTCTGACTCTCCTTCGCAGATTTCGATCAGTTCACTTCTTTACAGCAGAAACAACACTTTTTATGCAAGTTGACCTCTTCCTTTGTGGAATTGATGTTGGGGAAGGTATATCAGACTACTTTGTTGTCTACAGTCTATGTAAACCGTTTTGCGAAACACGATAATTTTTGCACTAACGCTAGCTCTCTTGAGGACAACAATCTGATCATATTAAAACAAATCAGATATAACTTCTAAAACACAATTAATAAATGTTTGAAAGTTTATGTGAACATTGTCAGGTATATGGTAGACATAGACTAAAGGTATTTAAGGCACAAAATATAGCTTTAAGTTAATAATTATTCTGAAATTATGTTGAAATCTTTTTGCGCCATCCTGTAATTACAGCATTCAATTGATTCAAAAAATTAATTAATATAAAAATAAGAGCTGAACCTGGTTCAAGAACAATTTAGTTATAACGTTACTCTAAGATCAAATGAATATCCCAAAGTACTAAAATTACTACCCTGGATTTTTCAAATAGATTTTCTTATATCTAATAGTTTCTTATTATTTCATTGTCTGCCTTATTTAATTCACTGTATATTAATTAGTAATAAAAAAGTGGACAGTTCAAATAAAGTATTGTACATTTCGTACCACCCGTATATTTTCATCCAGCACAAAACTCTTAAATTCCATATAAAAGTAAGTTAATTAAAGAAAAGAAGAAGAAAAAGTATTATTCATCCCAATTAAGTTCCTTCATACTTAGTTGGAGAAGGAAGTTCATCTATAGAATTACATTTAAAAGTTTTACGCTATCTCCTATCTTCAATCAACGAGTAAATATTTATTGTATAGAAACATAGTAAATAAAAATGAATACAATATATTATTTGTGTTCTTTAGATCACTATTTTATATGTATATGTTTAATTAAATTAAATTTACGAACGAAAAAATATGGTAATTACAAACAAATAGTGTAATTTTTATGAAATTACATTACTAATTAGTAATTACATAAAATTGACAGAAAATGAAATAAAATTATACAGCTATCAATAATCATATGAAAGGAAAAATAAATAATACGATTAATGAAAGAGTTTGGGGCTCCCTGAAAATTACCAACATACATTAAAAAAATAGAGATACATGCCAGCAATAAATGCGAATATCACAAACCACGCAACTATGAGTATGTCTTTGAAATATGTTGCATAATTTTTATAGTCGAAGCTTCTATTTCAATTATATTTTCAATGTCAATATGAAATATATATTACAATATGCGATATACAAACATGATTGTCACGAGATATACTTATAAGCAAATATAATTCATGGTCTGAATCAGAGCCATGTTAGGCTGACATTAATATTTTAACGGGTAATAACATTGTTAACAGGTGGCAGTCCTGTGCCATTTGCATTCATTTATGCATATTTTTGTGTCATATAATAATTAGACTGTTGAAAATAATTCCTACTGAAGGAGACAAAACTGAACAAAATGCATGTTGCTAAGTTACTCATTTAATATATTCATAATAAGAATGCCTGATAAGTTAGTACATTCTAGCTCTTTAATTATCGGAAGTCTCCTAAGATAAGCTGGAAGAAGAGTTCTTGGGTCGCTTGGGACCTTCTCGAAAAGCCAGGCCTCAAATATTGGCAAAAACTTTTGGCTTGGGGAGCACTTCATCAAAACTTTTAACTTGGAAGGTCACCATGGCTCGGATAAAAACAACCTGTATAATGGAGAGAGAAAGCACTGAGCTTCAAAAATAAATTCAATTATTCAAGCAGAAATATATTATTCAAAGAAATGTCGACTATACATCTAGATTTAAAAATTGAAAATTGCTACAATCTAAAAGCAGAATAAATACAAGAGACTTAGAAGCAACAGACAGAGAGGTAAATTCTGTATAAAAAAAATGTCACCTACCATTCTTTTTATTACTAAACTTAATATGTTCGAACCGTATCGGGCCGTAAGTAAGTTTCGTGCAGGACATACGACTAGTAATTACTATGCATTAAAATATTGAAGCACGCAAATTGCTGCCATTGTTATAAAACTGGCAAACTGGATATTCAAGATAATAAAATATATTTATTAAAATATTGAACGTAGGTTTTTAATCAGAGATAATTTTCGGTGTTTTAAAAAATATATATTCAATTAATGGTAAAAAAAAAACACTTTTCACAATAATTATACCATGTTTTTATTTTACCCTACATATACAAAATTCCTACCTACATGTACAAGATGCTACATACGAGTTAAAAATGAAATAAAAGGTAAATATTAATTATAATATTTCTTTTTTTTTAAGATTGAAAATGTATAGCCGATCGACATCTATAAACTTACCTTTTAATTCCTTCCAAAATATTAAAAACATAAAACCGATATTATTTCAGTGGTTGTTTAGTTAATATAAAAAATACACAAAATGCATGTAAAAAATATTTACCCTACAAGTACAAAATACCTAAAATGACGATCAATCAAATTAAATAAAACACTCTATTGTGTTTCATATCTTTATAGTATAGTACGAATATTTATAGTGTACTTAGTTCATCAAACTACATACGTAAATTTCACTACTGTAAGAAACTTAATATTGCAATGATTTATAAATACAGCAACATCATTATCATGATATCCTGTATCAAAAGATGCTCTAAATTAAAAAGTTAGTATGATTATCTTACCTTTCAGAAAATTAAAAGAAAATAAATTAATAATGTAACACAAGTATGATTGATGGGTAAGAAAAAATTACCATCCATCACGACCTACCTTGAAATATTACAGGTATTAAAATAATGCATGTACTATCAAAGAGTTAGATTTATAGGTACTATATCGATCACACAATCATTTCTCACGATATGTGTGTTTACACAAAAAATAACAATATATACGGTCATAATATGTAACAGCAAGTTCAAATTTGTACGCCTATTTATTGTGATACTATTAATTTACATATAAATTATGTATTAATATTAATATGCATACTTAATTACTTTTAATATTATTAACTATTAATATGCATAAATGTATAGCATAAAATGTTTAAATATAAAATATGTTCTTTCTTTTAATAACGAAACAACTTGTTAATTAATTTCCAGTTATATAAACTATTTTGAAATCAATTTTATCCCATTAATTTTGTAATATAATTAAATAGAATAAATAGCTGAGAAAATATATGTATATTTCGGCACTAAAAATTGTACTAAATCCATATGATAACATTTAAATATTAACATTATTATGTTCATGAAATCAGTTAATATTTATTATAGAGAGATTAGTTGCCTTAAAAACGAGTCAACGTAAATGTGTATTGAGTAATTACCATAAAGAACAATAATACTCACTAAAGCATAATAATACTCACTAAAGCATAATAATACTCACTAAAGCATAATAATACTCACTAAAGCATAATAATACTCACTAAAGCATAATATTACTCACTAAAGCATAACAATACTCACTAAAGAACAATAATACTCACTAAAGCATAATAATACTCACTAAAGCATAACAATACTCACTAAAGCATAATAATACTCACTAATGCATAATATTACTCACTAAAGCATAACAATACTCACTAAAGCATAATAATACTCACTAAAGCATAATAATACTCACTAAAGCATAATAATACTCACTAAAGCATAATAATACTCACTAAAGCACAATAATACTCACTAAAGCATAATATTACTCACTAAAGCATAATAATACTCACTAAAGCATAATAATACTCACTAAAGCATAACAATACTCACTAAAGCATAATAATACTCACTAAAGCATAATAATACTCACTAAAGCATAATAATACTCACTTAAGCATAACAATACTCACTAAAGCATAATAATACTCACTAAAGCATAATAATACTCACTAAAGCATAATAATACTCACTAAAGCATAATAATACTCACTAAAGCATAATAATACTCACTAAAGCATAACAATACTCACTAAAGCATAATAATACTCACTAAAGCATAATAATACTCACTAAAGCATAATAATACTCACTAAAGCATAACAATACTCACTAAAGCATAATAATACTCACTAAAGCATAATAATACTCACTAGAGCATAATAATACTCACTAAAGCATAATAATACTCACTAAAGCATAACAATACTCACTAAAGCATAATAATACTCACTAAAGCATAATAATACTCACTAAAGCATAATAATACTCACTAAAGCATAATAATACTCACTAAAGCATAATAATACTCACTAAAGCATAATAATACTCACTAAAGCATAATAATACTCACTAAAGCATAATAATACTCACTAAAGCATAATAATACTCACTAAAGCATAATAATACTCACTTATAATTGCCGTAGCATCCATGATTATCAGGACAGAGAGTGCGATAATCAGTTGCATGATTGTAACAAGGGCAGTGTTTACCAACTGTTATTCTGACAATCAGTGAAAACTTTGTATTTAGTTAGTCAGAACATTGTTTGCTCGTGGCATACCTGCCAATTAACCTCACACTCAATAAAACACTCTTACATACAGATAGCAAAATACATTGACAACACATGAATGGTCTCAAAGTTCATCATAATGGCTTGAAGAATTAAAATTTGTTTTTCGTGGTAAAATATTCGCTAAACAGACCTGAGAATAGTTACCTAAATTCACTGTTCAGTTTGTTGTAGGTGCGCTACTCTAAGCACTAGACAACCTAACCCAACAGACTCACATGCCAGACTGAAATATTTTGGATGTCAAAAATCAGAGGCTGCATATTTTGACGATCCTTCGTAGCTGTCTAGTGCTTGCTACTTTTACAAGGCTTGCCATTGCACGATATATCATGCTTTTTATTAGTGCTCGATATTTTATTCGTTTTATTAGTGCACGATATTTCATGCAATAGTGAACGACATTTCTTGCTTTTTATTAGTGCACGAATTTCATTCTGTTTTGTAGTACACGATATTTCATGCTTTTTATTAGTGAATGATTTCTGTTTTGTAATGCACGATATTTCATGATAATATGTATTAGTGCACGATAATTACATATGCTGCTTATTTTTAAGTGTACGATATTGCTTGTTCGTGCACGACTGTCCCCAATGCTTTTTAATAAGCTATTTTCACGCTGTTTATTACTAGTACGCGATTTTCCATGCTACCGGGTACCTTATTTTAATTGTGTTCAGTCTATTCGATTTCTGTTACAGTATTGAAATGATTATTGGTTGTGTTTTATTAATAAAATAAGTAACTATTAAAAAGCCTATGCTGTGAAAAGATAATTCTTATTTATAATTTGATAAAAACTATATTTTGTTATTTAAGGCAATCAAGCATGAAACCATCTTACAAAATATATTCGAACATTGATAGTATAAAATAGTTCAACTGAACCTCTTGAAATAGAACTCTAGCCCGAACCATATGTTTTTTATATATAATAATATTAAAATAAGATTGAAAGTGATGATATGATTAATACAAGTTAAAATTGCATATGTATATATCTTCTCATTAGAAAAAATAGTCATACTTTTTTTATTAAGAGGTTTTTATTACAATTTAAGACATGAAAATAATAGCGTGCAATATTTTCGATCAAGATACTTTTGTTATAGAATTTTGTAGTAAATAATTACGCACAGGAATTAATTAATTCCTTTCTCTTGATGATGACAGTAGGACTCTATCTACATCAAACATTTCATATACACAAAATGAACATCAACTGTCGAGCTTTAGAGTAGAGAATATCTGCCGGAAAGCTGTTTATTACTTCTGCCTGATTAATGTTGACAGGACACTGACTGCCGGGTTCACTGTGATGGTACAAGATGCACTGCGAACAGTTAGTTCGAATAAAGTTGCTAAGTTACAAAATGAAACGGAAATTTTTAATATATTTAGAGCTTTATTCGTGTTTCTAATTTGAAATAAACCACTTCCATCAAAAATTATGATAAAATTCGGATTAATGTTAGTCCGATAACGACCGAAGGACATTGGAAAAACATTAAATAGTTTATACTTCAGACTGTATAAAAAAATAGAAAAGTTACTCTTTTTACATATTTCTTCTTAAAAAGGTTATCTATATAATATTGTTCCGTCCAAAAAAATTAGCCTACAACATGTAAAGAAAGGTTAAGAAATCAGTTTTAGAATAATAACTTCATGTCGCTCGATATCCCACCATGCTAAATGGATCATTTCGAGACAGCATCTCGCATTCAGTTCTCCCCCTACTACAATGAGAATTATCCCACTCATTATAGACTTCAGATAAAATAAATAGTAAATGTCTCTCCTGCGAGCTGTTAAAAACTCAAATTTGTGCTACTATTTCTCTATACTCGAGGAACTTTTTTCATTAGGATATGAGGGCTCTATCCAGAGCGAGATTGAAACGATTCTTTATTTCTCAATGGGTTTCCTTTGAAAGCGACAGCGACTTCATATAAAATGGATATAAGATGTTAATATATTACCAGGAGTATAATAAGAATATTGAGACTTACCTCTTCTGGAGGGAGAGTCGATATTTTATATTGCGTCACAAAAGTAGAGATTTTTATGCATCCTTCAAAATGATTTTAATTCAATCTTATAGCTCAGGAAATTGTAAATTAGATTTGGATATGGTGGGGATTTTATATGTGTTGAGATGAAAAGAACTTCCTTGGATGAGAATTCGTGATTTGTTTATTTTAAACTATATTTTCTTTTGATTAAATCTATTTGATTTTTTTAGCATTTTATAACAATGAAAATTTTGTTAGATAATACCTAAAGTTTAAACGTAATTGATATTATTTATAACGTATCATACTCATAATTATTTATTATTATTTTATAAATTTTTGATTCCATGTATTTGAAAAGTTAAATAAGGAGGTATATATTAATATAATATAGTAAATAAAATATTTACTTCCTTTCATATACAAAACAAACTGATATAATGATTCATTCATAAAATGTATTAATTAAAATTATTCATTAAATTTATTCATTAAAAAGCCATTTATAAAAGATAATAAAGTTTCTTTAATATTTAACTGAGACAATTTTAATCAGTTATATGAATTAAATGAAATAACTTATTTTTACCGATTAAAGTTTAATTCTTATCAAATATAATTTACGCACTCTAAACATTTTAAATATAAACATGCAATGCTATTTTTCGATATTTATCAATCGCCTTCGACATAAATACTCTCGCTAAACATTAATTATTCATTTCAAATAGGAAAGATTAGAATTAATCCCTTTTTAAATAAAAATTACATTGTTACAATGCAGAATTGAAGGGATTTGGTCGCAATGCTTCGTTACATTGACTCTGTTACTATGAAACAAATTATTTCTATGTTCAGTACTTCAAATTATGTCACTATTATTTTACAAATTATTGGGTATTTAGTATTTTAATTTATATTATTACTAGGAAACAAATTATTTCTATATTTATTACTTCAATTTATGTTATTATTTTACAAATTATAGGATATTTACTATTTCAATTTGGGAAATGGACTATTCCCCGCCGGACTTTTTCCCACCGGTCTTTTCCCCACCGGACTATTCCCCGCCGGACTTTTCCCCACCGTACTTTTCCCCGTTTTGTAATTACTTTTTCGATAACTAGTTTTTATTGCAGATTCTTAGATAAAATGTACAACTTTATATCTAAATCTTCCTCAAATCTGATTACTTGAAAAGCCTTGATTTAAGGATTTCTACACTCTAACTTATATTTTTTTATAATAATGGTTAATCCATTGTAAGTTCTTTAAGGTACAAATATCAAATATGCATAATATAGAAAAAAAAGACACTATTAAAATAGGCCATATTAAGTGTAATAAAAAAATATATAGTAAGGTTATAAATTCTGTAATATATTAATTGTCAAATTAAGAAATTACAATTAAATCTATTAGTGTGCTGTAAAAGTATATATTTGAACAAGATGTAAATAGATCACCATTTGTTATGATAGCTGGCAAAAAAAATATTAAATTCGCGATATGTATAACTTTAGAGCTGGAATAAACTGAATTAATCGTAGCTGCATAGACTAAATTGCGACATTTTGTCATAATGTTTGAACTTTTTAGCATATCTTAGTTATATGCAGATGTACGAAGGTACAGTCTTAAAAAATAATAACGACCAATATGGACACATACGGAAATCAAAGCTAAAAATAAGACTGTATTATTGTGTAAGTCTGTTTATAAAATGTGTCTTCTATTGATAAATATTTTTATTTTATCGAAATTATAATTTAATAGCCCAAAATACTATCATTTTATTCAGCGGGGAAAAGTCTGGCGGAGAATAGTCCAGGCAGGGAAAAGTCTGGCGTGGAAAAGTCTGGCGGGGAATGGTCCGACTGGGAAAAGTCCTAGTGCCTTCAATTTATATTACTATTTAATGAATTAAAGGGTATTTAGTATTTCAAATTATATCTGTATTATTTGAAAAATTATTGGATATTTAGTATTTTAATTTATGTTGTTATTGTTATTACCTTCGCAAAATGCGGGAAGGTCATATTTTCATCGGAATTTATTTATTCATTTATTTATTATCTTGTTATTCGCTTAACTGAAAAAGTGTTTAACCAAATTGCCTGAAATTTGATGAAACAATTGGTCCATGTCCAGTGACCAGCTGGTAGAATTTTGGGAGCGACCCGGTCAAAGGTCAAGGTCACAGTCATTTATAACTCAAAAAGTATTGAACCATATTGCATGAAACTTGGTGGGGCGATTGTTAGATTTTGGGAGCGATCGAGTCAAAGGTCAAAGATCAAGGTCAAGGCCATTTGTAACTTGAAAAGTATTCAACCAAATTGTCTGAAATTTGATGGTACAATTGGTCAATGACCAGGAACGATCTGGTAGAATTTTGGAAGCGATCCGGTCAAAGGTCAAGGTCATTTATAACGGAAAAAGTGTTTAACAAAATTGCTTCAAATTTGGTGAGGCGATTGGTCAATGTTCAGTGACCTGCTGGTTAAATTTTGGGAGCGACCCGGTCCAAAGGTCAAGGTTATGGTCATATATAACTCAAAACGTTTTTCATCATATTGCATGAAACTTGGTGGGACGATTGGTCAATATACAGGAATCATTTTGTTAGAATTTGGGAACGATCAGGTCAAAGGTCAAAGATTAAGGTCAATGCCATTTATAACTCAATAACTCAACTCATTCAACCAAATTGTCTGAAATTTGATGAGACGATTGGAAACTGTCCACGAACCATCTGGTAGAATTTTGGGAGTGATCAGGTCAAAGGTCAAGGTCATTTATAAATCAATAACTCAAAAAGTATTGAACCATATTGCATGAAACTAAATGAGACGATTGGTCATTATTCAGTCATCAGTTTATCAAACTTTGATAGCAAACGGATAAGCGGTGTCGAAGGTATTCGCTCTACCGAGTGCACGTAATTTAGTTCATAATATATTTGATATACGTAAATATAATTAAGAGGTTTAATAAATATTTATTAATTAATAAATTCTTTGATCATAATGTGTGAATTAGATCTAAATAAAAAATATTATATTAAAGAAATATTATTAATTGGTAAACTCCTAGTTTAGTTGACCCTTGGATAGGGTCAACTAAACTAGGAAGCGGGTTCCAGTCTTCGGCTTACTTTTCTACTTGTAGAATGTTCAAATGGCACGATTTACCAATTGAAAACATTTTCTTGAATAGTTGGAAGATGGAAAATATTTTAATAAAAGTTTATATTTTTTTCAATCATAAGACATTCTCTTGAATAGTTGATTGGTATTATAGATACATATTACATTCCAATAATATTATATTTTGATTTAAATTTCAATTGTAAAAATCATAATAGCATAATAGTTATTTTACAACTGTCATGATATCATAAAATAATTTGAACTTATATTTTATTGTTCAACGCTATAATATAGGATTTATATACCCGCTTCCTAGTTTAGTTGACCCATGGACTACTCTAGGTAGAGTTGTCCATGGTTCACCCTATCCAAGGGTCAACTGAACTAGGAGTTTACCATATTATTATTTTCGATTATTTATAATAAATTTATCTATTTTCTAAATCTAAGAGAAAGAAGGTACATGCTTAATTATATTGAAGTAATTATATAAAAACATACCACAATATAATCATGATTAGTTGATTACCTTTCTATTTATTTCCTTTCCTATCGTGAATTATTTCATGGTATATTTTATCCGGTCAAATTGTACTCCAGAAACAAAATTATGGTGGGGCCAAAGATGATCAAGAAGAAGCCCCCCACTTTATCTTCTATGGATTCATATCCATAAATTTTCCTCTGCGTAGATTAAACCCTTCTTAGCATCCGTTAGATTATGAGCTAATTATTGCAACGGATTAGCACGAGAAAATATTGATATAGATAGTTAAATAGTGTGATATTTTTTGTAATAGTAGTACCATCTTGTGATAGTAAAATTCGCGATAATTATATTTTATTTAGATCAATAATAACCATCATCATTTATATACAATAAACCAAATCATTTTTACTCTTATTGTCATTTGTAGGTTGCAATCGATATTTTCAAATAAAAGGATATGAATTTTTTTCTAAACTTAAATAGTATAAAATAGATATAATATGTCTTTGTATATCAATTAAAGAAAAGAATCAGTAGCGATCGTTCCTTCTTTTCCGTACTTTAGGACAAAGCTCAAGATTGTAGTTGGTGCATCTACATCTTCATCTGTAAATAACATCCTATAGAATGAGTAGAAAGTTGATCAGGATAATAGGTATTTATTAGCACCCACTAATCAGATTGGTATGAGTAGCGGGGCAATTTATTGTCCGTCTCATCTTGCTATATATTACAGCATTAGCTGATCATGTGATGATTGGATGTGATTCAGAAGAAGAAGAGTGTTCATCGGGGAACAAACGAGTCATCCCGTGTCTTGGAAGGAGTCGTTGGCATGCTATTGATGACTCATCTAAATTGTGAAAGTTAATATATGAAGAATATATTGAGAACTAGAAACAAGAAGAAATTTATATTTTAAATTAGCTATGGAGTGACATCTCATTAAGGACACTCACAGTACTCGGAAAGTGAGTGTTAAAGCTCATAAACTAATCTCACCTTTAAAATTTTCTAGTCTATCATGTCCTATGTTAATTAACACCAGCACTTTTCGAGAACGGTTAGCCTAATTATATGTATGTCCGAGTACTGTCATTTGCCCTATATTCGAATCTGAAGGTGCAATTTACTTCTATTGTATTTTTTGGCTGTAGAGAGTTTTCGCTCTACTGTAAATAATCAATTTAAAATGTGTATTTAAATTTATTTTAGAAGTTTAGTTATTAAAATTTTATACATATTACCATCAATAAAAAAACGATTGTTAAAAGACGTTCTGTCAATATATAGTCAAAGCATAAATTCTCAATTCTATGTAATTGCTTACTCAATTATAGCACCATTGGTGTGACTATAATTAATTAATTCATAATTGAATTTGACCATCAAATTTAAAAAGGTTTAAATTTGATAGACTGTTCCCTATATTAGATAGGAGAATATGTATACTTTTTTTCTGAGACTATATATTTTATCTATACATCGTACACATGTATAACAATATGTCATATTTCACTTTGCTAATGAATGGGCTTGCAATTAATTATAATAGGTACAATTTATTATAATAGGTTTATGCATGTTGAACATATATTATGTAATTTAGTCATGCGATAAAGATTTATCATTTACCAGATCCTCATAACTTGTATTCAGTAATATGAATCCATATAATCCGTGTAATACTGCTTCTTATACATTCGTGTACAATGTCAATTTACATTACGAATAGCTATCCTTCAGCTCATTGGAATAAAGGGGCTAATCTACACCATCATTTATATTGATGGGTTGGTATGACCTCTCTATTACTTTCATGACTGCTGCCATTCGTCATACTGAAAATAATATAAATCACTTAATAAAAGGAATAAATTGTACCTACCATTGTGGACGAAAGTGTATAGATAATTTATCAATTGTCTAAATAAATTTAGAAAATGGAAATTAAATATAGACGAATCTTTACTGCTGCAATAATTTATTTGAACAATTTTTATCAATTTGAAAAATTATATTTTTGTAAATTTATTTTTATAATTTTCATGAAGACCAAAAATCATTCATAATAGAATAAACTAGATTATGTGCACTCGGTAGAGCGCATACCTTCGGCTCCACTTTGACCCGTTCTCTCCCAAAATTGAGGAAACTGCTAACTGCATATTGACCAATCGTCCCACCAAGTTTCATGCAATATGGTACAATACTTTTGAGTTATAAATAACCTTGACCTTGACCTTTGATCGGATTGCTTCCAAAATTCTACCAGATCGATCCTGGACATTGACAAATCGTCCCATCAAATTTCAGACAATTTGGTTGAATACTTTTTGAGTTACAAAATGCCTTGACCTTGATCTTTAACCTTTGACCCAATCACTCCCAAAATCTATCAAAATTGTTCCTGCATATTGACCAATCGTTCCACCAAGTTTCATGCAATGTGGTTCTATACTTTTTGAGTTATAAATGACCGTGACCTTGACCTTTGACCGGGTCACTCCCAAAAGACTAGCAGCAGGTCACTAGAAATGGACCAATCGTTTCACCAAATTTCAGGCAATTTGGTTGAACACTTTTTCAGTTAAGCGAATAATAAGAAGATAAATAAATAAATAAATTCCGATGAAAATATAACCTTCTGCAAGATTGCGAAGGTAAATATTATACACAGAAGTTATTATGTAACTATGGTGTAATATTGTAGTTATAGTCTATACGTTAGCTAGACTATAACTAAATAACAGTACTATTGATTGAGACACATTACCAAATAAGAAGAATAGCAATCAAACCGCATTATTTATATAGACTAGCAATTCAATAAAGACTTTAAATAACCATCCTCTGTTATATTCATTGTAAGTCTACAGCGATTTCTTTCGAGAGAGTTTCGTCTCATTAGAAAAGGGAATTTTGATCCCAAAGAGTTAATATAAAACAGACAAAATAAATTAATACTATATTTAATTATTAATATTTAATGATTGCAATACAGATTGAAGAAAGAAAATACTGAATTAGTAAAAAGGTATTTTGATTTCATTTAGATGTTTCCAGTAATATTTTTTTAACTTTTGGAATATAAATTCATGAATACAAAAGGAAAGGATCTTTCTACTTTTATAATGTATTGGTAGATTTTAATTATAAAATTTATTAGAAATCTACAATATCATTTCACATAGAAGTTTATTGTAATATATCAATGAAGTTTAGTAAACCAATTTTAATTACTTGTTTGTTATATGTTTCAACATCGCAAGTAGATTGAAAAATGTTTATTGTATGTATATATGAAATAATAACATTTCATGGAACACAAATTATTATTTTTTATACATTAAATATACTGTATATATTTTAAATATTATTTCAAACATGAAACATAATGATATCTCACTGAATATTCTGTTGCACACCAAGTTAAAACATTATTCCATTTATTTAAGTTACTGAAGTTTTATTTCATTTATAAACTTTATTCGAGACTTGCCTTCAAAATATTGCCATGATATCACATTTTACTCTCTAATAATTCATCGGTTGCTTTCAATGCTTTGCAGGAAGAATTTTTGCACTGTCCACATTTCGTCAAACTGACGAAGAAAAATTCCCTCCATGAATATCAGATGCAGCTGTCAAACCCTCAAAATGGTATGGACTGGAAATTAGTGAAAAGTAGGAAAATATTATAGAAAAGTAGGAAAATATCATAGAAAAGTAGGAAAATATCATAGAAAAGTAGGAAAATATCATAGAAAAGTAGGAAAATTTCATAGAAAAGAAGAAAAATATTCCATACCTTAACTTCATATCTACATTAATTTAAAAAAATTCTGTCTCAATTTTTTTTTTGCCGCCTTAATTTGATAAAAAATATTTCCAAAGGTAATAATTCTGCATTCAAGCTAAGCTCGTAAATCAAAGGTAGTTACAAAACAAATGTAAATTATGTTTGACATTAATCTCAGAAGGAGTTAAAGGAGCAACAAAGGCTCTGTAGATAATACATCACATCCTTTACTCTTATCCTACAAACTCCTTTGTTCTTTGTACCAATGAACACAAAACTGTAAAAAGAAAATGGTGAGAGTTGGAACAACTCATTGGTGACGTCATCCCTGCCAGTCTTTATCTTTAACAGGCAGGAAATACGATAAGAAATTAAAAGGGGAGTGGACCAGATATCGTAGAAATTATTTATACTGATATTCAAATGTTATTTGTGATGTGCACTGGCAATGATATTGCAATGAGAATTTGATATGTAATAATATAGAATTATAAACCAAATTATTTAACGTGATAATGGAATTTGAAATTGTTCAAGATACGAATGATTTTGTGATAAATTATGGACACTTTAACAAGGTACGGAGGAAGGAAGTCCAGGGATAAATTTTAACATTGAATTTAATGAATGACTAAATAACTATATAAACTAAGTTGTCAGTGTTATGGGAGAAGAAAAACATTACATTTATAATATATCCCGCTACAGATAGTGTAACTTTTTCTTAAAGGTCCGTACACACGTAGGGTTTTTTTTAAGTCTTTCCATCAGACTTTTTGCTAAGCCCTTCCTACTTTTTCCACAAGATTATAAGAAACTAGATTATGTGCACTCGGTAGAGCGCATACCTTCGCCTCCGCTTTGTCCGTTCACTCCCAAAATTTAAGAAGCTGCTAACTGGATAAAACTAATCGTCCCACCAAGTTTCATGCAATATATGATACAATACTTTTTGAGTTATCAAGTTATAAATGACCTTGACCTTGACCTTTAACCGGATCTCTTCAAAAATTCTACCAGATCGTTCCTGGACATTGACCAATCGTCCCATCAAATTTCAGACAATTTGATTGAATACTTTTGGAGTTTTTGAGTTACAAATGGCCTTGACCTTGATCTTTGAACTTTGACCCGATCGCTCCCAAAATCTAACAAAATGGTTCATGTATATTGACCAATCGCCCACCAAGTTTCATGCAATATGGTTCAATACTTTTTGAATTATAAATGACCATGACCTTGACCTTTGACCGGGTCGCTCCCAAAATTCTAGCAGCAAGTCACTGGACATGGACCAATCGTTTCACTAAATTTCAGGCAATTTCGTTGAATACTTTTTCAGTTAAGCGAATAACAAGATGATAAATAAATAAATAAATAAATAAATAGATAAATAAAAAAAATAAAGTCCGATGAAAATATGACCTTCCCGCATTCTGCGAAGGTAAAAACGATAAAATTATTATTTATTTCAGTTGGTACCTACAGGTATCATGAATACCAACTAAAATAAATAATAATTATTTTTCTTATAGTCTCGTGGAAAAAGTGGGAGGAGCTTAGCGGGAAAAAAGTGTGGACTTAAAAAATCGTACGTGTGTATGGTCCTTCAAAGGTCGAATGTTTACTACACTGTTAGGAGGTTTCAAGAACTCGGAATTACTGAAGGTCTTCTTCGAAGTAGAAGACTGCGATCTTCTCGGACGTCAAAAGTCGTTAATGTTGTCAGAGTCCGAGTCCGGCTTAAGCCAAAGATATACAAGAGGAGAATAACCCGTGATATGAGTGTGAGTGAGAAGACAATGGGAAATTTTGTTATTCAGTCAGATTTGAAGTCTCATTTCTCAAAAACTAAACTCATCTGCACCTCACAGATTTTCAAAAGGAAAAGAGACTGGCTCAAGTGAAGATTCTTCTTAACAAGTTGGAGGTAGGTACGGACACGGATGAGACTTCCAAAACATGGAAGTTTCCTTTCATTTTTGTTCCAAAAGGTGCAAAGGTGAACAGAACAAAAATTCGTACATAAAGACATAATTGTCAGTCATTAGGGTCAGTTTTTAGATATTTGTTAGTTAGTAGTTGTTAGTACGCAGTACAGTTGAGAAGAGATTGAGTTAAAACAAGAGGGGTCTGTGAACCAGCTGGTCCAAGGACTCTTGATGTCGCAATCCTAATTAACTTCCATCATCTGTATAAGTCTACTGCAACCATTTATTAGACTCTACCCTATTTTGTCATTATTGTCTGTGTTCAAGTTAATATAGTTATACAATAATCCTTTCAAGCTGACCGTCTCCTTCTTTTACTTCTAATTTATATGGTCTCAAGTTATGTAACCGATTTATGGAAATATCACTTTAAAATTTGTCCAAGGAGATTGTTCGCACTCTGAAGTATTAGAACCAAGAAATTTTTCAAGTGAAAAATGACAATCATACTATGTCGGTTTAATTTGAATAAAAAAATATTAAGAGATGAAAAAGTTTATTACAAATATATTATACAATAGATTTACTGCTTATTATCTCAAAATTCCTTCTTTGAAAATAAATTATAGTGAAATATAATCAATTATTATCTGTTTAATGTTTTCTAATTTTGTCTGAACTAAACCTACTGTTACATGCAATATAAAATAGGTATCACTCTCTGAAATTAAACAATCCAATCAGACACTATTCAATTGTATCAGTTACTAAAGAAATAGCTTTGACAAGCAGAATTTACTTCTCCCGTCTTTGCATGATATTCATCGTTAATAAATTGTTCAAACCAACTACAAAGTGCAAAGTGAGTGTTAACAGTATAGTATATCATGATTTCCCTCGTTATATAAGATCAAACAACACAAAAAACTGTCTCTTCTTCTGTAGAACATAACACTGAGAGACCAGATTAAGGGATCAAGGTACAGAAATCTTGGAGAGGTACAAGAGAGGTAGAGTTTAAAGAAGCTTTTTATTTAATGGATGTTAAATCTCTACATAGTTCAAAGTACAATGTGTAACAGCATGGAGACTCTACCTTTGACACTGCGTAACAATGATCTAAAGAAGATCACTCGGATCCTTCAAGAACTAAATGTTGTTTCAATGATTTGAAAACAAATTGATTTCTCATTTATATGAAGATTGAATTGGGAACATTAAGAGTGTTTATGATCATTTAATGAAATTTGTACTATTATTTATTTACCTATATTAATTAGAATAAGTTAATGCAAGGAATTATTTTATGAATAATATATCATTAATTAGCATAATAAAAGAATATCACAAAGAAAACCATTCAATCTATCATATTAACTATTTCTCTGAGTATTTAATTTATTGATCAACTTAACTGATTACAATACGTCTGACCTATTTTAAGTCAAATGTTCAATGGGTAGCATCTTTAATATTTCTCTGATGCAAGTGATTAAGATATTCTAAAAAGTGTAACAGCGCCTCCTAGCGGTGAGAATCTATGACACATTTCATTAATCTTACTCCTGAAGAGGACATCTTAAATTTCATATCATTTCTTAAAGAAAAATAACTCAATGATAACATTAATATTACTTATTTCTTTAAACTACTTCATCTATAAGCTCCTCATACTTTTCTTTTACTTTTTTAATATTTCATTCAAAATATATAAGAAAAATTGTAATATTTGAAAAATTTGTATAGAATTATGAATTTTTCGTGTTCATACAGTATGTAATTGAGATGATTTTTCATCATCAATTTAAATGTTCTAAATGAATATTGGAGGCCACCACAGGAAAATTGACTTCACTCCTGTCATCAATTTATCATCAAGTCTTCCAAATGAGATGTCAAACGTTCTTATCGACCGACATAAAAGTGCTGGCAAAGATAACGTGTCGTAGGCAATAGAAAAGATCTTGTCTTTATATAGCCCCGGAATAAAGTACATGATAAGAAACGATGAAGATTATCATATGGTTTTACATTTCATAATTCCATTGATTTTAATTCTCACTTTTGTATTTAATACAATAACTGAAACAAATTGTAAATATTCATTTATATATTTTCTTTTCGCTCTCTTCATCATTCTTTGTAACTCCTATTGTTTTGTTTTCATTCAATAGAGATTTATTATTATTATAGGTTTCATTATTATATAACTCTAGAATGAATAATTTAAAAAAATGTATATTATATATAACTCGTTATTTCAATGTACGATGATTAATTGGAAGAAAGAACAATAATTATTGTAATCTTTGCATGGCTGATCTTTGCTCATTATGAGTGCCTACTCGTTTTTTTTTTTTACCTTTTCATTGAATTAATTGAGCATAACGAAGAAATATTGCGGCTGTCGAGTGCAAATTACCTTGTTATTTTTTGTTAGATTTTACAGTTGAACAATGAGACTCGACTCACTTATTCTTTGGAGTTAAAACTTCTGTTTTTGACCGGTGAATAATAGCATTATAATTGGAGCAGAGACTGGCTAATTACTTCTCTGATACTCACTTTTAATCAACTCTCAGTGTATCTACAGAAAAAGGCAGGCACAACTTGGAGAAATTTTCTTGAATGGAAGTCAAAGAATAATATCCAGTTCTATAGGAGTTGATTAAGTGTCACTACGAAGGAGCAGTCCCAGCACAGAATGAAAGTAAAGGTTAGGGTCAGATATAAAATTACTCTTCATATTTTTTTCATTATTAACTTGTTATACTACCCTCTGGCAATGAGCAAAATATATTTAAATGCATTTTAAAAAACTTTTCTTTTAACCAATACTAACAAATGTAACGTAGATTCAAATTGAAAGAAAAAACCTTATAACAATATTTTTATATGGTGGCCAGTATGGGTACATGATTTTTTCATTATTAGGATTTGTGTGAATTGATCATTCATTTAATCTTGCGACTTTGCTTTAATCTGGAGGTATTTTCAGTTGAATGTGTTTGACAATATTTTACCGGGATACCTCTTGTGTGTTCCAGATTTCCAGAGCAACAGCAGTACAAAACATGACTCTGAGTCAGTTATCAGGAATAAAACACTACTTGAGTTAGCGTGTAACTCTGATTCTGTTGGCACTATAAAATTTCTCTTCTCAAGTTAAAAGTACCAACATCACTCTGTCAAACTAAACAATGCAAATGATCTTGTCCAACTTACCTAAATCTATCAATGTGGCAGCGTGAACAATGAACATTCCTACAAACTTGCTAACCGGCATGGCCTAATTTCCTACCTACCTAATTCCACCTTACAACTGTGAGATGTACTACTGAAAAGCCAAATGTTTCTCTCAACAATTACGGAGCGATCACACCCTGTGGTGGCTGTCTGCTACAAATACAAATGACTGACTTCACTTATTGTGGAACTTGAATCTATCTACCAGGAACTGCTAGATATTTAAATGGGGAAGTAGAAGATTGGCGGATACTGACGAGCAAATGGGATGATCTTTCACTTGACTGAAATTTGGAACTAGGTAGAAGTCTCTTGCAGCATTCGAACGATTAATCCAAATTTCTAGATGACACTGACTTCCCCATCCAATTTTACACATTTATCGTTGTCAGGGTATATCTAGCTTAATTGCATAATATTAAGAGCTTCATTACTTAATACTATATAACTTAAATACTTAATACTATATAATTTAATTAATTGATTCCATATAAATTAATTACTTATTGTTATAACCTTATTGAAACTATAACTTTTGCACTGCTAACTATAATTCAGGTTTGTACTGCTAACTATAAAGATAAACTCCCACCTTTACTTGTTTCCAAAGTCATTTATAAATTCACTTGCGGACAGTGCTCCGCGGCCTACATAGGCGAGACAAGGAAACAATTACAGGTTCGAGTTTGTCAACACAGAGGGGTTTCCTTCAGAGACCCCTTTACTGTGTTATCCAATCCAGAAAATAGCAAACATTAAAACCATTCATATGATAATAACCATCAGATTTCGGAAAATGACTTCAAAATTTTACCAACCTTCAATAGTTAGTATTTGAGGACATTGGAATTCATTTTTATTTATGAACAGAAGCCCCAATTAAATTCACAAGGGGCTTCTACAGAATTATTTATTTGAAATGATTTCTTGCTTATATATGTAGGTAGTCTTAATTACTCATTTCATTTAATTATTCATTCAACTGTAACATTAGTGACATATATTGATTTCTGTATCCTATACTTAGGAAAATTTTGGATTTTAAACAGTTGAAAAAAAGATTTTTTTTTTTTCTGAGGAGGATTTTTGGAAGGTAAAGGAAGCCCGAAGAAATAATAGCAATTTTGATCACCCACTTGTTTTTTCTGTTTATTATTTAATTTTGTTTCCTAGTGATAAAATATAATTGAAACTATAACCATTTATTAAATTTATAAACTTTTAAACTTTGTGATCTTTTATGGTTTTCTAGTCCTAGCCAAAATCGAACTAATGCTTGTTTTCCTCACAGTTCCTACATAATTTCCTCTCCATGATTTTTTTTTCTGTGAACTTAATCTTCCGTGTCTTTCATTTGCAGAGTAATTCTTTTCTGATTCAGTGGTTTAAAATAAACTAAGGAATTAGTTATAATTTTCTTAATTTTGATCATTACAATATTTTTGTAGCATTTATTGGAAAGAAGAAGAATTTGAATCGTCCCCCATCAGTCCCTTTCATTATTTAAATATCATATAAAATATAATAACCTGATCAATATTAATAAATGGAAAACATTGTGTCTCCCAATTTTACTAAATAAATCTTATAATCTTACAGTAAATCTATCTGTGAAATTATTCCTCATAAAACCTTTTGTTATAAATAACAGTTTCCAAATTAGAGAATTTTTCGACAAGTTCCCGTTTTATGTAAAGACATGAAGAGACAATGCTGAACTCGAGATCAAACCTGCTGTCAAAATTTGAAAGAAAGGACCCTATTTTGAAGGAAGTTTGGGGGTTTTATGAGCTTGTTGATATGAAAATGTTTGTAATCAACACGTTTTTGGTTGAAGTTTATTGAAAACAAGTTCCAAGAAACTGAAGTTTATCATGCGACTGCAAACTTCTTCTCCATAATTTGAGTGAAAACTTGTCAGATGAAACAAAGTTAAAAGTGAATGTTAGAAAGAGTACAAACATGTTATCTGAAAGAAAACCTTCTTATGATGTAAACAGACTGTTCCGAAAAATTATTCGTCGTAAGAAAACACGAAGATATTGTATAAAAGTGCATGCCATCAATATTCACTTTATAGTGTATATTATCACTTAATTTTTGATCAAATTTAGTATGCTATAAAATCGCAAAACTTAATTTAGTCTATAAATTGTTAACTAAAACAGCATTTACAATATATCCTCTAACAAAAATCTTAAAATATTTTCCCGATTCTTACAATATTTAAAAAGCCAATTTGATGTTTTAGCTAAAATGAAAGCAGTTATAATTGACGAAAAAGTTAAAGAAA
Organism: Caprella mutica; assembly: GCA_947561585.1. NCBI lineage: Eukaryota > Metazoa > Arthropoda > Malacostraca > Amphipoda > Caprellidae > Caprella > Caprella mutica. The sequence continues at coordinate 52,472 of CANNZV010000510.1, read as the reverse complement.
TATACAAAACATTTTGAGCGTATTTCTTATAGTCATGTGGGGCATACAAATGATTTATTAATACTCATATAGACCCTATACTCACGCTTTCTCATACTCAACATCTTCGTGAGTGAAGGATCTATTGAATGACAAACATTTTAATCACAAATATTGGATCAATTTTTTGATCTATCCCTTCGTTTGATCTATTAATGATAAAACAATAAAAAAATATAATTCTGACTTCCCCATTTGGTTTATAATTATCTATAGCTATATATTCCTTTTTTATCATTAAGGGACATTTGACCAGAGCAGTTTAACAAGAGAAGATAATTCGTTAGCATCATTGCGTAATTGATCGTGAGGCTGATGTGTTGGTGTTTGAATTTATCTCTGCCAAAGATAATTAGATTTCAATCATTGGAGTTCACCAGATGCGGTACCGACTGATGAGTCTGATTGAAAGAACTTTAATTAAAATCTAAACACCCACCGTGGATCCTGGAAAATAATTATTTAGACCGTTAGTTGAGGAGAATGGGTTCTTTGCTTTTATCTGAAGATTGGGGAAAGGTTGTTATTGAATTACAAAGGCTATTAAATTTGAGCTAGGTAATTATGAAGAAGATTTTTAAAAATTCATTTGAATTTAAGTATTTTAATATGAAAATTAATTCAAATTTCAATGTGGTGTATATTTTGATATTCAAATATCAGTTTATAAATATTAACTACAAAAATCGTAATACTTTTTCGATTTTTCTTCTCCAACTTTTCACGTTTTTTGATAAATCATTCATAACAGTTTATGTAATACCCTTAACTTTTATCACAATTGCTTTTATGTAAATAATAACAGCAACCAATTCAGTTGAATATCTAAATAAATATATTTATTTTTGTAGGTGTAACGGGGAGATATAATAACTCACAAGCTGGCCAGTTTTCTCGCCAGCCCGAAAGTAGCCACCGAGCCAAGTCTTTCTTTTTTATCTTGGAATTTATTGTAAGCAGTGTGGTATAAACAAGACAAACTCGCACTGATGATAAAGGTATATTTTATGGTGGCCATGAATCAACCGATTGATGTCAACAGATACCATCGCTAAAATGTATCTATGGTACTAAAATATAGATAAGATTTCCTATAAATTCAGAAAAAGTCTTGAGAAGAAACAGAAAGAAATGCTGCTCTGTGATCGTTACTATTTTATTATAAATACAGAAACTATTCGCTTGTAAATTATTATCACTGCATCAACATACTCAATCTTTTTTTATCTGAAACCAGTATATTTGTAGCTGCTTAAAATTTATGTGAAATTTTACAGGGATGATGGAATAAAGGATTTAAAATCCTGATTACTCCAGTTATTCAATAATTTGAATATTGGCATAACAATAATATTAGTTAGATCAGGGAACAATTCGTACTTTTCTTTCATGGCAATCATTTCTATTTAAAAATCCGGTGAAAATGAAATGAAATTAATATGAGCTCGAAAGATAATAATCATATCATAACCTGTCTATGTGTATCTACTGACACGATCATATTTTACCCTTTAGCGACCAGGTGGACACTCGTGTCTCCTTTCATTTAGTAGTCCCATGGGACCAACTGGCCATATGTGTCCTCTTCAATTTTTTTTATAAATAAAAAAAATTCTCATGAAATGATGTTCATACATATCCTCACTGAGTCTTAGCTCAAAAAAATGTTATCAAATATTTTATTCAAAGTCAGAAGAACAAAAAAAAGTGACTCGCTGAAGGGTTAAGTATATAGAACATACAAGAAAAATTATTTATTTATTTCAATGCAGAGTTTAACATCGATCTGCTTCAGATTTAGCCCTTTAACGCCTAACATCCTTGAGAGAGAAAAATAGAAAAACATCAAATTATGTCTATTTTTAGCAGTAGTAAGAAGCGTGAAATTAAATGTAAGCTATGCCACATAATGATTTGAGATTTTGAACCACTCAAAATTTTTCCAAAAATGATATTTGACTATAAAAATTAAAAAAAAATAACATATTCTTTATCAAAAAGGTTAACTATCGGAGCAAGTAAAGTTAACGGACCAGAAAACTTTTTTTTAGTTTAAAAAAAGATTAGATTTAGTATTTTATAAATATGGAACTTTATAAATGATAATATTAATGATTATACATTAATTTTGCATATTTTATTAATTGAAAGAATTGATATAAAACGTGATACATTTTGAAGTTTTGAAGAACGAGTAGTAAAAAAATGGAAAAACTTATGCTTAAATCCTTTAATGTGGTATCTATGATTCCAAAATTATATTCTTATTCCAATTATTGGTCAAATATTTAATAAATTAACCAAGTGAAGATAACGGACCAGAAATGAAGATAGTAAACATAACGGACCAGAATTCAAACAAGTAAAGTTACCGGACTGTGTTCTGTTAACTTTACTTGTTCCTAACTACCTAATATCGATCTACCTAAAGAAATATTTTTGCCTAGAACATGTAGGGTTAAATAAATAAAAGATATAATCGCGTTTGTCAAAATAAAACAAAATACAAATATCTCGAAACAGGAACCAGACAGAAAAATTATTACTCCAAGAATAAAGTTACCTACCTTTATTCTATGACAATACTCATGGATGCAGAAAAGATACTTCGTCTTAATGTGCAAAATAAACGTCGTATTGAAGACAAAGATTTATTTAATCTAACTCATTCGTGATATTTCACTACTACCTATTATCATTGAAATATGTGCTATCTACATTTTATTATAGTTGCACCTCTTTAATGTTTTTCTTCTTTTAATGTGATTGTGATGTAATTTTACAATGCCATCAATTTAAAAAGAACCCTCACAACAAGCCATTAAAGTTATTTATTTTTATTTGTCTTCAGCTAACGATGTGAGGAGCATCGTTAATCATACTCCTGGGAAAGTTATTTCATCTTATGGAAATTTTCTGAATGGAGGGGGTGACATTTATCATTGAAATAGAGAATTTAAAGAGTTAAAATACAATGCATTTAATTGTGATTCATATGGACGTATTTACCCGTAAATAATCAGTAACAATGTATTTTTAGATATTAGATATGTTATAATTAAGATTGATATTGTTTGTGAATGGAACTGGTGTTATATATCATGCTTTTTATCCGTTTGTAACAGTGTTACTCTTATTATCTATATGAAACAATTGGTAAATATACTTAGTTTATCTACTCCAAAATATTACCATTGCTTTATTTTATTTTATTTAGGTAATCAATTTTCCCTATTTTCTACTTGCTTCATGTTTATTGGCATAGATAATAAACTAATAATTATACATCACATTTATAAAAAAGTTCTAAAAATAATTGAAAATTTTCATACATTAGAAATATGTAAATGAAAATATCATCAAGTTTTCAATTTCTGTAAATATTAATATGACTTCGCTTGTTTGCGAGAACACTGTCATAACTTCATAAAAGCTATTTTTCAGGAGAGGCATTTTAGTACATGTAATGTATGTACATTCAATGGTATATCGTTAGGACATTTAGCCTCTCTTGTGGTACATTTTCGAGATATGATTATGAAACTATTGCCAAACTAATTAGTATTTTATGATTTATATGTCTATATGGATAACTTGAAAACATATGTTTTTTTGTGTTTATGACGTTATTCCTGCAAACAAGCGACATAACATGATAAATTTTAAAATTACCCAGCCAAACAATAAAGATTCAACTTGAAAACCTGTCTATGTACAATCTAGCCGACTGAATTGTAATCATTTAAAAATCTAAAATGATCAGATAACCTAATCTGATTTCAAGAAAATCTCTGAATGTATCTGTGGTCTTCTTTCTGTCTAATGATGGCATGAAAGTCTATTTATTTCTTGAGTAGATTTAACAGTCGATGAAGGGAGCTTCGATGGAGAAATTAATGTACCAATAAATATCCCCTGCCACACTCAGATAAAAATGGTTATATTATTACTACAATTTTATATTTTTTTTACGGAATTGCAGTAAAATAAAATATGTAGCAAAAAAATGTACATAATAACAAATTACTAAACTAATATTGCTCATTCTTTTATTGTATTGTAATTAATAAATACTAAACTAATATTTATTTCATTCTTCCTTTACTTTTTCAAAATACTATATTTATATTAATGTACATTCTTTATTTTAAATAATTGAATAATCAATATTCTCTTTTTGGTTAACTTTATTTCCCTACTATTTTGAGATCATTATAGACTGTATCTCAGTATCTAATTATTGAATTTAGATAAGTTTTGAGTAGTAGCATGTCATTATATATAATGAGCCAATAGTTTCTTTTATCCCTACCTCTAAAGGTAGCAGTAACATGCATCTTATTGGGGAAGTAGTCTTTCATCTTTTGCAGGGAACTGTGCATTAGTTTATAATATACAGAACTTATATTCCATTGTTTGCATTTTATCTATACATTTGCAATGAAATTATTGTTATGTATTATTTAAAGATAATTATTATAAGACAGTATTTTGTATATATTTATATTAGATTCACTTTAATCCATGTTCTAATAAACAAATTTCTTAAGGAAAACACAGACACTTTATCTAAAAAAAGGAAATTTTAAGTAAGACGATATATCATAATTTATAGCTGAAACAACAAAATTTTGAGACCAAAACAAATGCAAATGGCGAACGAATTAGTTTGTTTATCTGTTATTTATGAAGAGATAGATAATTATTGGAATTAATTAAAAACATTCTATGAATCTAGAACTATTCCAGAATTTTTACTACGAATTAACTGTTCTCTAAAAATTTGATCTCCTAAATATAAGGCACACAAAATTTCCTCCTGTTTACAAGGCACCCTAAGGACCCAAACACACTACAAGCGGAGCGGAACGGCGCTGAGAGAAGCGCAATTAATCGTATTGTTTTTATTGCAGCGCCGCTCCTCTCGCAGTGTGAACAGCGTCTCTGCATACGAATACCAAACAACATTAATGGCGCTCCACTCGCGCCGCTCCGCGCCGGTTGTTGTGTGTTTGAGCCCTAAAGGTGGAATTCCAATGCAGCGGCTGGAGCTGCGCAGCTCGAGCCGCTTCAGCCGCTGCATTGGAATTCGACCTTCAGGTGCACCAAAACGAACTGGGGGGCCTTATCTTCAGGAAATCCAAAAAAAATAACGGTATAAAACAATTATAATTTTTACTCTCCTAAAAAATATTTTAAAAAGAGATACCACGATTATTAATTTAAGTTTCTAATTTTATTTATAGTGACAAAACAAAACATTATTATCAAAATCATTCTTTATATATATGATAAATCATGACTTCTGAACTCAAAATACATCGACTAACATCATTGCTCAAATTTCCAGTGGATGAAATGCGAAAACAAATCAATCTTCGACAGCGGATGCAACTCATCACCACTCTCTTTATCATCACTCTCTTCATCATCTCTCTTTTAGGAGAAGATCGTACGATCATTCTCTTACACTTCATATTAATGCTTCGTACTATAATTGAACACAAAGTGTCCAAAACTTTGATATCATCTAAAAAGAAAGATAAACAATTATCCATATACTGAACTAGTTTTGTTGGAATCCTAGTCTTCAGTTTTACAATATTAGGTAATTAGCTCATTTTTTCACCGCTGTACTTTTGATCTTCTACAGCCTCACAATCAATTTCCCTCTGGGTATGTATTTCACATATTTATATACAAATATACACATTCACAAACTACAATAATTCCTCCTGTCTGACTAACCTGTTTGTTATTATATGATATTTAAAATCTTACCAATTCACGGTTGGTTAAATATCCAAATATATGATTGAATCAAATGTTTGTTTTGAAGCTAAACCAATAAAATTTTGTTCGAGACGCGAATAACAAATATCTCATAACATCATCGGTATCCAATGATATTTTAACGTAGAAAATACTCATTGAAGCGATTTTATCAATTGATAGAAATTAGATTTCAAATACCATTGCAGGTTCAAGTAGGATGAAATATTCTTGTTTTTAATAAATGTTGTTTATGGACGATGCATTTTGATAAAAAATATCATATTGATATTCGTTCAATAATAATATTGCATATGTTATTATATAAATAACTTATATATTACTATTGGGATTTATGATTTCACGTTATATGAAGAAGATTTCAAAATATACATAAACAGGGTGTTATCTTTGTGTTCCACATTTAAAACTCTAATAAATTCCTGTAACTATTGGTTCGATTTGAATTCGGTTAATTTTAGAGTAATCTCATCCTAAGACTTTAGATTTATGTTGAATACATACGCATCTAGCCGCCACACTTCAAACAACCGAGAGGGGGATCATACGGGATGGGTGAATTTCAGGTTCATTTTTCATTGATACAAATGTTGATGGTGATAATTATTTTGATTTACTCCAATCAGACTTTTACCCTGTTTCTTAGATTTTACCAAATTCAGAAAACTTTTCTTTATGTAAGATGTAGTACCACCTCATTGTCAAGAACTGTCGGACAGTGGCTGAATGGAAAGTTTCCAAACAGATGGATTGACAGAAGTTCAGATGGCGACATGAACATTGAGTGGCCACTAAAATAAACTGACCTTACACCTTGTGATCTTTTTAATTGGATTTCATCAAGAGTAAAGTTTATCATATTCATCACAGGGATATCAATGAGTTGAAGAACAGAACTTGTCAAACATTCACAGAAGTAACATTAAAACATTCCATAACACTATATATGGCTTCATTCCAGACACGTCTAAATTTACTGATAGCAAACAACGGCTGCAAAATGAAATATAATATTTGTTATGTAAGGTTTAATTTAGGTCTAATTTAAATTCAATTTATTAATATGATAGTCTTTATATTACAGCAGTGATTCTCGGGCCAATGTTGACCCACAATTGTCAATGTTGTTCCAAAATTGAACCAAGAAAAATTACAACCTGGGTATTGTTCCAATATAATTAAATTCTAATCACAATCAACTAAATACTTTCTAAATGTTCATTCTTTCTTAGGCTCCTTTCTAGGCTATAGGACTTATATTTTAAACTTTTATTCGTTTCACTAGGAACGTAGACTGTATTTAAATAACTGCTCTTCAATCTTTCATTTCTTGTTTTAATTTCATCATATATGTACAAATTAATTTTATCTCCATACAGTTTAGTTATATTTTTTAGAGAAATTCTAATCTCATCATAAATCTACAATGTATGTTGTAAATTTCAGAATAATGATATATAATAAACTAGTCAGAGGACACACATATTCATTATTGATGATATACTAAAATGAAAACTTATCAGTTATCATTCTGTTTCGCAATTGAAACAATTATTAGCAATTATCGTATCGGGTTTAGATTTACGATTATAATGGATAAAAAATATAATCAATCAATTACGATAAATCCAACTGTAATTTATCATAAGTTTAAAACACTTTTAAAGACTATCGTCCTTCATCGGACATTCCCGTCAATATATCCTGACAACAACTCCTAAAATTATGATATTTTACAGGAAATCCTGTTAACGGTAATCGCTTATCAGGTCGTCTCCTCTTCAGTGATACGACATCAGAAATAATGGTTCCAGAGCGCTTTTCATTAACTATACAAACATTTCTTTTAATTAGTGATAGGAAGTAGCAGGGACAATGATTTATTAATCAGTCCTGACAATCGACAGGAATTGAAATTAAAAGGCGGAAGTGATTAGTCTTTGGCTATATTGTGTCTCGGAACACATTTTCAAAACGTCAAATATAAAAAGAGTGGCAGCAATTAACGAGAAATCAAAGATGAGAATATATATTGTGTATAATGTGTCGAAATTTGAATAACGTCACTAAACTCAGGCACTCAATTCAGCTCACAGTACTCGGAAAGTGGGGGAATGTTCGACCATTTATTTGGTACCCTAAATCAATGTTGCACCGGTTGCACAGTATCACATTTTTCAACTAACTGATATATTTACATATATTGATATATGACAGGTATCTTTGTTCAATAAATCTCCTTTCAAATACTGAAAAATATTTATTAATCTGTTATTGAACATTAAGATATTAATTGATCATATTGATCAAATATTATTAATTACGATTGGTAATATTTCGAAGGTATGTATGTTCATTCTCTGCAGCTTAACACTAGGATTACAATCAACGTGTAAAGAAATTGTCAGTTACTTGACTAAAAGAAAATTCTACAAAAAAATATACAAGGTAATATCAATAGACAAAATAGAATTTTACAATACTACCCAAGTGAAAATAGGAACAGGTTTGAGGCAGCGGTTGAGCCGATCGGGTTATTCATCACGGTAGTCAGGGAGCAGCAAGAGCGCAGCGTGGGAGCCAAACTAACCGCTTTGGGGACTAATTCTTCTCCGGCGTAATTGCACAGAACTACTTTGGGCACCTGCTCCTATTTTCCTAGTGTACGGGGCCCATAGCCAAAACTGCTATAATAGTAATATTATATTACAGTCAAAAATGATTCGTGGCATACATCCGCAGTTAGGCAGTGCACTAGGCAAATAGGAGCAGGTGCCCAGAGTAGTTCTGTGCAGCTACGTAGGAGTAGAATTAGAGTATATCAAGATAGTTCCATCAGTTTTCCAAGCGGAAAACTGCCAGGTGGAAAACTGCCGAAGCGGAAAACTGCCATGCGGAAAACTGCCAGGCGGAAAACTGCCAGGCGGAAAACTGCCAGGCGGAAAACTGCCAGTCACTTAATGGGAATTTCTGTATTTTTTTACTTTTATTATTTAGTTATAAACACATTTAAAGAACATTTTAATTAAAAAAACGGCGTCAGCCCTTCATTAAGGGGTTAAGGGGAATTTCATTTTTACAGTAATAAAAATATAGATATTGGATTACTTAATATCCAAATTAAAATTATATTTCACCAAAGCTAACTTATTAAACACACAGAAAACCAAACTTTAGTAAGTAACAATTACCATTTTATACTTATTTGTTATGTCACGTATATTTTAAAAAACATGTTAAGTTACGTATATAGTCCCCTGTTTTTTAATTTCATATATTATTAATGTCAGCAATTTAACCTTCGGTTCAAAAGCAAACGTTAAACCCCGCGTACTGATTTGTGATTAATAGCTATATAATTAGAAATTCTTATAATTAATTAATCTTAAATTATACAATAAATTAAGCGTATGTTAAATCAACATATATGTATGTTCAATATTTATTATATTTACCTTTTTATTCTCCATGTCAATAGAACAACTCCTTCATTTTTACAATATTCATTTATATGTAACAAGTATTATTAATTAATGTACTATCCAATTCGATCGAGTGAAATTGTCAGAGAATTAGGTACTATTGGTAGGTAATAGAAGTTTAATAATCATAGATGTTGTGTTGCAAATTCTAAATATTTCACAAACATATATCGAAGTTGTTTTATAATGAGTACAAGCGAATATTAAGCTTGAAGGCTTGTTCAATTCTCAAATTATAAAAAAAAAATTAGACAGTTAGCGCGTTATGAACTGATAATTTAAAGATGCGTTGTTCAAACCAAGAAATTGTACTCTGTCCCTAATACTAATATTTCTTTGTTTCTTCTCTTCGTATTTTAAACCTTTTCTAAGAAAGATTTTAGCTTTTAATTTCTACATAATATTTCATTTATATCTTTAATATTTATATATTTACATATTTTTCTAATAAATTGTCTACATTTAACTATTATTTTTGTTTTGTATACTAAGTAAAAATGAATGTTCCTTAACTCCTTAACGTTGGGCGAACAACATTTTTATAAATTAAAATGTTATTATTGACTAAAGTCTTCAAATTGCCAGTAAATGACTGGCAGTTTTCCGCCTGGCAGTTTTCCGACTGGCAGTTTTCCGACTGGCAGCTTTCCATGTACCGTTCCATCAAATCTTCACGATTCGGTTCATTAGTTTCCGTTCATAAAATCACGTATTATTGACGATGTGGCGTATTATTTTTCGTTATGGAATGTTCGTGAGCATCACTTTTGGTTATGTGATGTGCGCGCGCATTACTTTTCGGTATGGGATGTGCGCGCGCATCACTTTCCGTTATTTCACCCCATCCCAGCTTGGGACACCAAAGATAGCAAACACAATAACTCTGTATTGCGTCAAACAAAGCAGGATAATATTCCTGGTGTGTACACATTCAATATCTCTGTTGGAGGATATCCAGTCAAAGGATACAGCAGTCAAATCAAACTGGTTTGAAGAGGCAGTAGGACAATTGCATCTGTAAAATTACATGCTTTTTTTAGTGGGTTTTGTTTGTCAAAATTTTTGTTTGTCAAAATGAGCTCCAATGTTCTCACTATTGCAATATGTAGAAAATGATTAGTATCGATTACTCGTTATTGAAATGACAAGAAAATAATATCCGTATTTCCAATTTTACTTTTTATGGAAATTATTTGAGTTTTATGATGAAAACAAAAAAGTTCATTCAGAAGATATTTTAATCCTAAGAATTCAAATATTCCCAACATTCAGGTTTTCAGAAGCATTTAGAAGAGAAATTTAAGAAGGAAATCCCTCCGACCGCAGGTTCCCAGATGCTGATCTCGTGAGCTGTTGCAGAACAACACAAAGAATGTGAAGAAAAAAATTGAACAAAATCCAAAATACCATATATGAGAAGCAAAGAGTTCTTATTTGAACTACGGTGCTATCTGGAAGATCTTATGGCCACACCTGACCTAGTGTCTGGTTCAAGCTGTTTTGGAATGAAGATTGGAAGGTGCGCCATTTAATCGAGCTTTGAAGAAGACTGGATTCAGAGAATCATATGGTTAGACGAAAAATAGTTCATTCTGAAACAGTCACCAAACAAGCAGGTACATTGGCACTGGGCACCCACTAATCCCCACACTGAATTCGAATGCAAAAAAGATCATGTTGAAAAAGAGAAGGCCTGTGTGGGGATTGTGGATGGGAAGATCCTTCCTGTTTTGATTTTTTCTAGTAAATGTGATGTGTTTGAATTATCAGAAGTAATTAAAAGAATCTTAATTTAACTTTTAAATATGAATAAATTGGAATATGGTAAATCAATCATGGCTTCAGTTGATATTTTCCTAAAAATCTGAGATTATTTGGAATAACATACAAACGTCTACGGCAATCACTAATAATATTTTATTTACTAATAAAAACAAACTGTTTCAATTTTATATCTCCAATCTATTGAATATCAGTTATAAGACTGAGTTATGTAACCCTAACATTCAGATGAAATTAACATTTTCGTGACTAGTAATTTAATATATTGATCCCTTAAGGTCAGTTCTATCTGAATAGTTTATATGTAGTTTGATAGTTATTTTCTTAATGCTAAACAATCATGATAATTTTCAATATTTAGTTATGAAAGTTTTAATTTCATTAATTATTTTTTTAATAAGTCTTTTTTCTGTGTGATTTGGTTCATTATATCAGTCTAAGTATTTACTATTCATTGATAACGTAATTTCAAAACTTACTTCATAAAATAATAGTAGCCAAGCATTTTCTACCTCGTATTTAATTCAACTTGAAATATATCTTAAATGGTCAATGACGGAAATGCATCGTAATTAATGAATTAACTGATTGTTTTTAATTAAAGTAACTTATTTTCTTTACACTTACTTAAAGTTTAAAAGCTTGACAGTATAACTCATCCTGTGAGTTCATTAAGTCTCCAAGAAACATGTCAGAAATAATGGAGAAACACGTCAGGAGAGGTCTCTTCTTAGTAAACTGTTTTGAATTATTATCGTCCGCTCTTAATTTCTTTTTGAAATGTCAAAGAATCCGAAACTTTGTAGTAGTAACTTTCGAATTCAATTCCTAGCGCTGAAGATATGGAGCAAACAAACAGGAGAAAGGAAAAAAATGTACCTTTTTTAAAACGAAACAATTAATTCGTGAAAAAGGTAACTAATTACAATTTGTGCACAATTTTTTAAAGAAGGATTACATTTTTTGGCCCGTTAAAGCTAGATGCTTTTTAGGGCAACAAATATAAGGAAAGGGCTTAAAAATATCCATATAAGAATGTACCTCAAATACACATTTAGTAGATAAGTGACACATCGCGGCCGGACATTTCGACCACGGACAATTCATCAACAAAATGCTATATTTTGTCTAATAAAATGAATATATTCTATATTTAACATTATATATAAATATTTCGCATTATAAATGTCGAAAACTCATTTCGTTGATGGTAATTAGAAATTCATGATCTTTGAATTTACAATCCATATTGAATCAGTGTAAGGTATTAGGTTAGGTTGGTTTGCTACAATTATGGTGTGGATGAAATATGCATGTAAGAAATGTTCGTGTAGGATATGTTCGTATACGAAATGTCTGTAGACGAATGTCATAGACCCATCAAATTATAGTTTGAAACCTTAAGCATGATAATAGGAGAAATCACATTGTTTTCAAAATGCAAAGATATTTATTAGGTAATATATAGGGTGAAGGAAAACGAGAATATTAGCTACGAAAATCCTTACAACAAAAAATAAAGAATAAAGCATTGATAATTGTTTGACAGATTACTGGCCACAGAATATTGTATAAAGATTGTTCTTGTATTTTATTAAAGGTTTTTAATTTCTGATATCAGGTGGAAGTTCAATCCACAATTATATCCCCCTAAATATGTCACTATTTAACGAGAGAATATCTACATAATGATATAATAAAATGATCTAGAAATTATCTAGAGATCATGATCATAATTAGTAGCTATTCAAAGTCTAACCTCAAAACATTTCGTTTTTATTAGCAAGGAATTGTTTATATCCCAGATACTTCAAAATGCAACTTCATATCCGCATTGAAGTAGAAAAATCTTGCCACTTCCTTTGCAAGATACACATTCTATTCTTAAGATAGCATGGAGTACCATACCAAGATATACCAGTACATAAACCAGGTATGGATTAATTAAAGAGAAGAGATTAAGCATTATATTCCTCTTCTGTAAAGATTTTATCCTTCTTGTTTTTAATGGAAAAATATTGTCTTTTTAAAAAAAAAAAAAAAAAACTTTATTAGGTACACCAAAAATCTTCGAAATCGTATTTAGAAATATATTAATATGGGAGTAAAATTTTAGATTACCGAATTATATTTCTTGAATTACTATCTTATTCCTGTAGTTGAGTACAATATATTAAGCTTTATGTATATTTATTTTCATTTTCTTTGCATAAATATATTCATTGGCAAAATAAATATATAAGTAGAATTAATTATTGAAACAAAATCATGTATTGCATGATTTATATCTTTTTAATTAACTCGATGTACGATATCTTTTGACCAGTTAATTATTTTATTATAATAATAATAACTAGCTGCACAAAGTGGAAATTACACGGAAGTAGGAGATCACAAATAGGTTTAGGTCTTGCTCTGATTAAAAAAATTAAAGTGTCAGTCGGTCAAACAGTTTAATTATTGAGAGTAAATTCAATGTAATAAATTATTCAAGAAGTAGCTACAGTTTATTACATCCATTAAATATTATCACTGTACAACCTCTTACCTAAACTAAGTTATTTTTTAGCTCCACACTTCACTTTAGCTCCACATAATTATTAATTTTGAAAATATTTTTTGTTTTCGTTTTCATAAGATTCAATATTAAACATATAAATATTCTGATTGTAAATCTGTATTTATGATAGGGACTGAACATATAATTAATCAGGTCAAAATTAAATAAATTCAAAGTTTACTAAAAATATAACGTAATTTTTTCATAAAATTTCAATTATTTTATCCTTTTCATGAATAACATCAAATGGCGCTACTTCTCCTGAATGTGTTCAGAAAACGGTTTTCGTTAGTAAATTATTCGACTCCAGGGCAATCTCGTGCAGCTCTCATAGGTAATTCTCCGGCCACCAGTGGTGATTCAGTGGCCAAAATAATATCGCGTGTTGCGGGACGCTAAAATCCTTATTTTTGTGTCACGTGACTGGCAATCTAGCGTCAGTTTTATGGAGAAATGATAAAACTGAAACAAAATTTAATGGAGAAATTATATAACTGAAACAAAATTTAATGGAGAAATATATAACTGAAACAAAATAAGGTTTTACAACGTCTTTCATAGCGTCCTGCAATCGCTTCAACACTTTCTCTCTCTAGAGTAGTTTATCATAACTCTATGTCTGGCCACCTCTGTGTTACCCACAAAAAAGCGTTCCCAAGTTGAATTAATAGTAATATCGACACGTACAATCTAAAGCAATGACGGTGGTAGAATGGATACATGAAAAATCTAATATTTAAATTTACTTTCAACCCATTTTTAACTACTTTTAAATACGATATTTATATTAATTCTCAGTTTGTACACTTTTTGTGGATCACCCTGTATAGTAAGTGACATACACTAACACACACGCTATCGTGTTAAAATATAGATAATGAATTAATGAAAATTTATCTTCTGATACGATAGTTTTAATATGAAATCTTCACCGCTTAATAGTTTAATGATAGATTAAAATTTGTATTATTACGAGGTTTTTTAATCTGTGCTTATTTAATCATTAAAAAAATATAGTCAATGAAGAAATTATATAAAAAATAATTACCTTTATTCTTTCTAATAACATAATTTATTGGTAATAGAATAATTATTATAGGTATTACTTACATTGTGAAATGTATGTATATTTTAATACATAATTTAATTTTACACTGTTAAACACATCTCGAGGTATACGTTGAATTCATTTCTACAATATCTAATTTTTATTTACACCTCGTGATAAAAAAAATCCCCTAGACTTTTCCAGAGCACATTCCAAAGCTCGTCAGTGCGACAATAAATAAAAATGCTATCAGAGAGAATTAGTCTTATGGTAAAAAGGAGATTGGATGCGTGGCGTAAACAAGTTTGTTTAGCAAATCTCAGACCAGATGGCAAATTGAAAATATTACACTTAAATGATATTAATAGATTCATATTTAGAGGAACTTATATTGCCGAATGAAAAGGTGATATATTATTAATACACTTAACCAGTACATTTGTATAAATTTCACTCAACAAAATATTGAAATAATGAAGGAAAGAAATGTATAAGTAGTTATATTATTCCTTTTTATCAATTGTAAACACAAAAACTGATCGTGAAAGCACGTGATTTTCGATAAAAAAATATGTACAATTAATTTTTTTTTTAAATATCTTCTTTATATACCAATTGTTACCAACTGAAAACAATTTTTTATGAATTTTCATCAACATATTGCCATTCATCAGCTTTTTATTGTAAAAATTACCATTCATATTTCAAACGGAAGTTTGTGTTGATCGAGTAATTAGACTTAGAATATATCCCTAACATCTATTGGAATATATTATTCGTTCTCCAATTGTCAGATAAAATTCCAGTTCAATTCGAACATTCGATCGGAAACAAAAAGTAATGTCAGGAACTCTGCCAGAATATTTACAATGAAAATTACTATTAAAAATTTCAGATCCAAAAACAAAAGTTCTGACAGAGGAATAACAATTGTTTTGATGAAGATAACAATCGTAACGAATGATATTTGGATAGGAGATTTTACAAATATTTTTCAAGTATTTGTAAAATGGAATGAGTGAAAATATTGAGTAGACTAGCAGAACTAATAATTCAAATTATACCTTTATTGAAATTTAAAATAGTTGAAAAATGAATCTATTCAAATATTATTGAAATGATATTGATTATATAAATTATACATTTGTTTCTCTACTGAAATCGAACACTAAAAAAAAGATAATAATACCATTTCTTCAATTTGGATAACTGTTAAATTTAATGCAAATAAAATTTTGCATTCAATATGCAAACCATCAATAGTTTTTTTTTAATTTAAATTTTGAATGAAAATTTTAATCTAAAATTAACCACTCAAAACATGTTATTTAAAGTTAACCTCCATAAATATCATAGTCAATTTATGTACATTTTTTAAATAAATATATGAAATTATAGAAACAAGCTAACTTTATTTCATCAAATTAGGTTGCCGCTAGAAATATAATTCCTATAAACATAACACATACACCAGGGAAATCTATACTGAATAGTCAGAAGCCATGAATGTCAAAAGGGAATTGGATATTTCCTGAATATCTGAAAGAATATAGCTGTCGATAAAAGAAAACTAAAATCATTATTTCAAATATCATTTCCGGTTATCACATTCACATTTCAATATTCTATAAAATTTCCAAACACATAGATATATTAATAAATTAATTTTATATATTTAAAAAGATTGAAAAATAGATTGATGCATTCAGACTTTAAAACAATAATTCTTTACCGAGTTGCATGTTTTTTTTTAATACACATTAAGAATTATTCAAATAAATAAGAAAGTCGTGGGTGCAGTCATCGCGTGGGAAGTTTTTTAAGCTTCAACTAGCAAGTTAGAAAGGGTTTCATCTTCTGAACACAGGAGAGCTATTTTTGAAGCCTTAAAACTTGCTTCCATTTAGGATATTAAGTGATCCTTCAAGGCTTGAAGTTTAATCTCATTTTAAAGCGAGAGGCTGAATTGTGGACACTTCTAGAAATTTACCTCCGATGGAGATTGTCAGGATCTGAATGTCCTTGCAGCGAATCCGACATTATGAAGTCGACGAGACGGAGGTGGATTTTCCCTTTGATCTCTTTGAATTAACTATGAGCTGGAACATATCGTGTGGATTGACTTTTATTCTAAATTATGTCATTTAACTGAACACGGAGGAACTTTATCAATTTGATATGTATATTTTAAAGTGGTTTGAATGAATCTAGTGATAGGAATTATGAAATTCATTATGAAATATTCAATAATTATAGTAGTTAAATATAGAAATAAACCAAAAGTTTAAATGAACGAACTGTTAGCTATGAAAATAATTAATAATGATTTTCTTTTATTGCAAATTCTAGTATTTATTATATTATATTCAATTAATATTAAACATCAAGTTTCAAACAATAACAGAGACAATAAAATACTTTGTGTCGGTTGCGTAGCAGAATCATCTTAAATAATATTTCAGCTCAGTTCATATACGCAAAATTACGACAGAAATTCAATAATTCTTTTTTAGACTCAAATAGAAACTTCAGAAGAGGATTCTCGACTCCTCCTCTGGGATTATTTAACAAACCATTTTTTTGGCGAAAGTTAAAGTTTTTGTAGAAAAGTTTGAATTTGTCCGACACTTCAAACAAACTTGGAGCAGAAGAAAAATATTAAGAAGATCCATTCCCTTCAGTGGAAAAGTAGACTGTTAATACAATCTAAAACTTAAACTTGAGTTAGTTACGAATTATTGGACGGTTCCACATACTCGTTCATATAGAAAAATACGATATTATAATTATTATTTTATTTTGATTGGTATCCATGATATCTGGAGGTATCATGGATACCAATTAAAATAAGAAATAGATAATATTTATTATTCCATTTTTTCTTATATGACCGAACATGTGGAACTGACCGATAATTCGTAACTTACCCTAAATTTTTGTGAAGAGAATCTCAGGTGAATTTATCAAATAATTTCAAATTATTTTAAATTAAATATCAATGCGATTTACATTTGAAAATTACATCAGTTTTTATATTTTATAAATATTTAAACATTATATACATGTACTGTACTATCATTCAATTATTAATGTGTTTGTTAATCCCTATGAATTAAGAGCTGATTATAATATATTATCAAAGATTAAACTCGGATTAAAGTATAGAGCCGCCTCTGAGATTATAAACACATTATTAAACTTAATTAAATGGATACACTTCAAAATAAACAAACATTTCTATAGTGTTTGGCATATAATTATAAATGGGGAAATTAAATGAGTTTAATTAACATTCAAAAATAGCCAATATTTTATCATCCCTATTCGAATTTATCAATTGCACAACAATGAAATTTTAAAATAGAAACTGTGGTGATAGAATAAAATTCATATGATAATGGTGGAATATGATATATTATGTTATAATATTGCTCCACATATTACATAATATTTAGAAAGATTGCAGTTCTTGGAAAATTATGTTTTCATCATTATTTTACGTAATACTGAAAGTGGAAAGTTTTTTTTCTACCTCAGCGAAGATTATTATATTCCAATCCATTACTCTAATTTATTATCATATTTCAGCTATAGGTATATTAATTCAATTTAATTATATGCAAAGACTACACTAGGTACGTATAATCAAGATAGAAAATTAACCTATCAATGAAGTGTACGAATATTTTTTGGGACCACTTCATTGAGATTTGCTGTGGTACTTCAGACATAAAGTCTGACTATCGAAACTAAGTAGCGATACTTTGCACATCATAAGTAAGTCTAATTATCTACATATCTATTATATCAATTACATAGCATGCTATATAATAGTATTTACCGCTTCATTCTTATCAACGACAGACACCTAATTGAGCTATTATATGTATTTACTTATCTTAATTACACTTCTTACCTAATGCTTGTGTGTGCATAAGGTACCTACTTTGTCATATTTCTTTTATGATATTTTGTATTGTTAACTAAATAGACAAATAGTATCAATTTAAAGAAATGTGTGGCACTTGAATCACACACTTCTTTACAATCTCTGAAAAAGCTTTCAAGAAAATTAAGAAATTTCTACTACTTAAGGGTAATTTTCTAAAAATTATGAATTATATTTTAAAAGATCCTGGTTATGTCACCAAGTTGGATGAGTAAATCAAATTATTATTTACAAAATTCCATAAGCCTCATCGCCTTCATTGCAATCTGTAGAGTGTAGAGCTCATTTGCCCTGACTATAATAAAGTCAATCCTGATTCATCTTCAGCAATTCTTCAACATATTAGAGGTTATTTAAACTCTGCGTTGATGTTTTTTTCAGTTTTCAAGCTTTATTAATTATGAAATTATGAGTCACTTACTTTAGAAGTGGATATTATTATACTGTAAGCAATTAGATAATTAACACATGATGCATATGAATTTATTCAATTAATATTTTTCTGATGCGCAGAAGAATCCATAGTGGAAAACTTCACTTCGGAAAGTTCCACCACGAAAATTCCACTGCGGAAAGTTCCACTGAGTAATATTCCACTTACAAAAATTCCACTGCAGAAATTTCCACTGGGTAAATTCCACTTCGGAAAATTCCACTAAACCAAATTCCATATTAAAAATCAACCAGGAGCTTTCTCCTAGGATTTCACTCGAAAATAATATGTAGTATTCATTATTTTCTACAACAATACAGTTCCGTCCAAATGGCAGTCCAAAATATATTTTGATAAATTATTTTAGCTGAGCAGGTGATACCGTTCCAGTAAGTTCATAGCTAGGAAACATTTATTTCATAAAAATGATTATTTATCTCTGTTTAATGTCATACTAGCAGAGTGTAGAATAGTGTCTTTTAACCAATAAAGCTATGAAAATTTGAGCTATATTTATGTGAAACATTTTTTGCAACTTCTATTCTTACATTATCTTATTTATGTGCTGTCCATGATGTAATTGTGCTGGTTAAAGTTTGATTTCTTGCATTCTGCTTGGATATCAAGACGAAAACGGATTAACATTCCTAAAATATATAGCAAATTGAAAATATAATTTTCTTATAAATACAAGGCAATTAACTCTCGCTTGAAACAATCAGTGTGTAGATTTCAAGACGTAAATTGATATCAAGACTGAGCTGGATTAATATTTCTACAAGATAGCGCATACCTTACATTGATAAATTATTTCTTATTATTGTTTTAATGTTTAACATGTTTAAATTGTAGAATTTATCCACATCATTATTGTACTCTGATTGTACTCTTTGTGCTCATTGTCTTTTTTTTACAAACTATCGTCTCATAAAACACATTATTTATTTGTCTCCACTTAAAACTCAAACTTACGTTCTAAATGAAAACTCAAACTTACGTTCTAAATTAAAACTAACTTAACTATAATCAGATTTCGGAACAAGCTGCTAAATAACAATATTTTAATAGTGTTTTGTAATTAGAATTATCTTAATCTCAAGTAGAAGAAACTTAGCAATGCTTTTTTCTTAGGTGTTGCACAAAGAAAATGTACAGTAAAAAATTATACAATGAGATTCACTTACATTTTATTAAACCACTTTGAAAGGAACAGTGGAATGAATATAACAAAATCTTATATAATATGTAGATGAAAATCTCTAAAGTATTGTTTTAGAAAATAAGCAGTCCAATTTATAAATATATTAATATTCAGTGGAATTTTCCTCCGTGGAATTTGGTTCTAGGAAAATTCCACTGAGGAAAGTTCCACTGCGGAAGATTTAACTGGGAAAATTCCACTTAGGAAAATTCCATTGAGTAATAATCCACTGAGGAAAATTCCACTGCGGAAAGTTGAGAATATAAATTAATATTTTTGACACATTTTGATGATAAATCACACCAAATTTTCGACTAAAATAATATTTCAACACAATAATATTAAATGAATAAATAATGATATTAATATATAGATATATATATATTCAAAATTGTTTATCCTGCAACCCCCAGATATATATAAATGCATCTAGATGGAAGGGCTGACTCCCTAGCCTGGGTGAAAATGAAACATAAATACTCAATGGAGTTCCATATATATATGGAATATTACATATGGCAAAAACCTGTAATAAGTATAAGTATAAGTAGCATGTGATTATGTGGTCAATTATTTAAGTATACAATTTCTATTTGATATGGTTTTTATAATATTATTTTATAATGAATAAACACATGTTTCTTATGTGTTCTTATAGAGATTAGGTTGATTTAATATGGATCAATTTAAACTGTATTGTCAAATTTAAACCATTAAATCACATAGAGACCATATGTGTGTGCAATATGGAATTGTTAGAATTATAAAGTCCACAAAAGGTTTCTTTAAATTAACCTGAATTTCAAATATTTCCCGCACAAATAAATGGAAAGTAAGAGTATGATATCATAGAGAATTAAAGAAGTTATCATGCAGAGCTGCTTATATTGTGGCAAGATATTTAATAGCAAACAATGTACTGTAGTGTTTAAAAGTATTCCTAGTGCTATCACTAGAATAGAGATACAATATTGAAATTCGAACAGAAGCCATATCTGACCAATAGATACATGAACTCTTATTACATTTTATAAAGTATTTATACTGTATTTAGTGAATTTGTAACAAGAAATATATATTTATATTTGAATTATGGATCCACAACCATATATAAATATATCAAGAGGTCAGTCAATTCATAAATATTTTAAGTTTTTGTATAAATTGATGTTGTATATAAGTTCAGTAGGTTTCATATACACCTGATAAAATATAGATATTGATTCAGTTTTAGATAATTCAGACAAAAGCTGTGCAGTAGGGTGGATTTAAAAAAAAAATTGTTTGCACTATGATATTTTCGAAATATCATTCTGAAAAATATTTTGTTCTGTGGCGATTTTTATAGGTTCCCCAGAACAATTAAATATATGAAATAATGCTATTTTTCCATCATTTAAAAAAAATATATATATTAGAAGCATAATATGATCAAGTTCAGAGTAACATAATATAATAGTACAAATTAAAATTTGTTTTAGTTTCCAATGTTAGACTTGTATAATTTCACTATTTTTTGTTTGATTTCATTAGTATGAAAAATGTGTGACAAATTGACTTCAGTGTGGAACATCTAAAAACACGTCAATCTCTTTGTAAATGAACAAACAGTTTGATATACTTCTCTAGCAATAGTGATTAAACTTAATATATTTTTTTAGTTGGGGATTTTTATATTTAACATTTGATACTATTTTCAAGCTTAGACTTAAATTAAAGGAACCTTAAAATTTTAATATAAACTTCTTGCAAAGTAACACAATGTATGTTGACAATAGCATAAAAAATCATAGTGCAAAAGTTTTTTTCAAAAAAAGTAACAAATGAGGGGTCAAAAATCGGGGTTTAAAACATAATAGTTATCAACTTATCATACTATTGAAATTTAAAAAAAAAATCGAAAAATTAATTCCATACCTAACACATTGAAAATTTCAGCAAAATTTATATTTGTACTTTTTAGTCCCCTTCACACTTGCATTTCTCAACGCCGCCTTTAAAAAATGCTCATGGCAAAAAGTTTAGCTAAAATTGATTTTAACGGAGCCCTTCACACTTGCGTTAAAAAAAATGCTGTTAAAAACAGCGCAACTGTGAAAAGCTCCGTTAAAGTCAATTGCAGCTAAGCTTTTCACCATTATCATATTTTCAAAGGAGGCGTTGCAAAATGCAAGTGTGAAGGGGGCCTAAGATTACTCTGAACTATTTTTCTGAGTGATATTTTGAAAGCAAGGAGCCAATGAATATCATAGTGCAAACACAAATTTCGAGAGAAAAATCGAAAAAACCTTTGCGATAACTATATTTGAATTACTAAACTTCTGTGAATGATTACCCCAAAGCAGTCAGTCAATTGTATCCTCATAATTAGAAATAGATTTAATTTATTTTGTACATGTAGAAGAACGAACATTAATTGAACACCCATAACTACTCTTCATAGAAACATCTAACAACATATACATTAGGGTGGGTCAAAAAATAACATTTTGGAAATTACTTATGGAATAGTGATATAAAGTTGATATGACAAGTAAAGGTACGTGTACTGAAATTTGAGTGAATTCTGACATGATTAACAGTTGCCCCCAAGCGATTCAAATATCAGAAAAGTAACATTTTTGGTGATTTTTACTACATTTTGGCAAAAAACTCATAAAATCTGATATATTATCTTTTAGAATAGGAAGATAGCTTGAGAAGAGCTTATTTTGGTGTTTGTGTCGGAAAATCAGACAGGTACGACAATGTTTACAGTTGCCCCCACCCCTCCAAATTGTTCAAATTTAGGCACCGCTGGAGACTGTAGTCAGTGTAGTGCTCCACACTTATTCTGGTGCTCAATGAAGAACATAATAAGGAAATTTATATGCAATAAATTGATTAAAAACATTAATACTTGATTAATAAACCAACATTTCAATATTTTTGGCACTTGGTAATTCAAAAAAGTTGACAAAGCGAATTGCATGTGTTATTATTTAATTGCTAAAATCAGAGTAAATTTGAAATTTTTGCAATACAAAAATATCAATAAATGCTTTTATAAAATGAAATCAATACAATTCACTAAATTATTTTGAGAATTAAATTAAATCTATCTTATCACAATAATAGCATTATTGCTCTATAAAGCTAATTTCAAGAGAAATATTGTTATAGTAATATATTTCATAAAAAAAGGGCTCGGGGCAACTCAAAAGTATCAAAAATTAATCTGCAATAGTTAAAGTTGTGTTTTTTTCGTATATTGCCAACTAATTTCACCTATTCCATTGAAAAAATCGAATACTTTAGAATTAATGGGAAAATATAATTTAGTATAAAATTTCAAATGTTTTGGGACAACTAAAAAATATCGAGAAATGGCCTGGAAATTGGCATGCAATGTTCTTTTATAACGTATCAACTTATTATAACTATTCCATACGAAGAGTCTGAAGTTCTTCCAAAACCCCTATTTTTTGGCCACCCTAATACACATATAACTACAGGTTATATGTGTTAGGTGTAAGTACAGACACCTAACTATAGGTGTATATAAACTTATCAATAATTGCGAAATAAAATTTCATAAAATGTCTTTTAACAGATTGAAAAGCATTTTCATTTTTTTTTGTCATTTTATAAAAAAATACTATTTTTATTAATTTTTGTGTGGACTAATTTGATTCTTCAACTTCTTCCTGACCAAACGCCCCCGTCAGGGGCGCGGTCCCTCCTGCGGCTCCCGACCACCGCAGCCCCTCTGGTGCCGAGCGAGGTTGGCCGCCGACTGCTCCCGCCTGCAAAAAATGCACATAACCCTCTTAGTTCTAAAACCCCTTACTGCTAATTCTACCCCTACGTCTTCCCCCCCCCTCCACTCGTAACCCTACCCCTGCCCCCCCTACCTGCCCCCCCCCCCCCCCGGATCCCATACCTGCCTACAACTCCTTACATGCCTAGCATAATTTGCCCGACTAACTACCCTCCTACACTTATGGCATTCCCTCCTATTCCCATCTACTGCTACCCCCCCCCCCCCCCACCACATGTTTCCATGTGGTGCTTCCTAGCCCCCTCAGTCTCTAAGCTTACCCCACACCTATCACAACTAAACCTAACCCTATCCTCCGCTAACCTATGCATCCTTTTCTCATGCACCACTAACCCCCCCCCCCCCCCCCCTAGACTTACATACCTTGTCACACCCTTCCCAGTGACACCTAAAACCCTCTACCTCTTCCCTTCTATCCTGAGCTACTACCCTATCTACCTTTTCTTCCCGTCTACCCCATTCGTACTTATGCCCCTGCTGCCTCTCCCATAGCTCCAAATGCTCCCTCCTCTCCTTCACAATCTTCTTCCACCCATCCCTATCTCCCACTAACCTCTCAACATCCGTATAGTCCACACCTGCCTCCCTAAGTAACCTCTTCCAATACAGCCCCGTCTTCCTCTTCCTACCTTTCTTTTTCCCCAATCCTTCTAGTCCCTCATACCACCCTAACACAGCTGCCTTAACCTGCCTATCGTTCCCCATCCTCATCACATGCCCTAACCTTTCTAGTACCCTCACTTCTATCTTAGTCCTAATCGATCTAATCCCTAACCTGGCACTAACATCCCACATATTCTCCCCCCTACTTTCCATTTGCCTTAGTGGCTCCCCATTCCTATTACTCCAAACATACCTATACTTCCTATCTATCCAACTCTGTAACTTCTTTATATCCTTCCCCCACCAAACCCTAACACTACAATCAAACAATAACCCACTCTCTACACAACCCTCTAAAATCTTACCCTGCCACCTCTTACTTAGCCTAGATCCCTTTAATTGCCCCTTAACCTTAGCCCATAACCCATTTGCCCGTCTAATCCTATTCCTACTATCCTCTTCAGGTCCCATCCAAGATCCTAGCACCCTAATTCCCTCACTATCTCTATCCCCAAAAACTAAAACCTCTTCCTTATCTTCCTTATCTTCGTTATTCCTCTCCTCAAACTTACCCATAACCTCCTTAATCTTCCTTACTCCCTCTTCTAATTCTACCCCCTCACCTATAATGGTAGTGTCATCGGCAAAGAGTGACGATGTCAAGGTCAGACTCTTTGCCTCCGAGCACCCCTTTTCCCACCTACCTTCTCCCGCGAAAGACCCCCCCGGTATCCAGTGCCACTTGATTCCCACTCTTTCACCCCCTAGCTTCCTTCTAGCTTCCTCCGCCTGTCTGATCACCGCTTGGTGAAAAACGTTAAACAGAACAGGCGAAGTTGCACACCCCTCCCTCAAACCCCTAGCTGGCACCCTTTTCTCACTAACCCCCTCCTTTCCCCTAACCCTATATTCCGTCGTCTCATGCAAATCCTTAATTACCCTTAAACAATTCCCCCCTAAAATGCCCCACAAGCAAGGCTTATTTACTCGAGGATATGCCTTCCTCAAGTCCAGAAGCCTTGCCTGTGGTTCCCTATCCCCTTGACCCCCTGTCCTAAGCCTATAATCACTAACATCTTCCCATATCCTCACCATGACCTGGGTCGCGTCTGCGGTCGACCTTCCCCTTCTAAAACCTGCCTGATTTTCATCAACTAACCCTAACTCTTCTACCCACCATCTAAGCCTCTTAGAAATAACCCTAGCTAGAATCCTACTTCCCATAGCTAACAGACACACCCCCCTATAATTATCCCTATTATTCCTATCTCCCTTCTTGTGTAGAGGCACCACTAATCCCCCCTTTAAACCCTCTTCCCACCTACCTGCACTTTCCCTAAACATAAACTGAACCATCCTAACTACCTTTTCCTTAACTTCCCTACACGCATTCCTGATATAACTTATCCTAACCCCATCTTCCCCAGGCGCAGAATCTTTGATCTCCTTGATCACCTCCTCTATCTCCTCCTCTCCCGGCTCCTCATTCATTAGTTCGTTTGCCTCTTCTGCTTGCCTGCTCCCTCTTAAATCCCTAACTCTACCTAATACCTCTTCTAAAGTTTCCCTATCTTCCTCATACCTATCCCTCGATACTGCCTCAAAATGTTCCTTAAATTCCCTATTTGTGATTGTAGTGCTAACTGGTGCCTTCCATCCCCTAGTCCCTAAATTCCTTAAAATTCTATACATATCCCCTACTTTTCCCCTCCTACTAGCATCCTCGCACTCCCTAATCTTCTCCTCCCACCATTCCCTCTCCCATGCTCTAAGACTATTCTTTAAATTACTACGTGCTAATCGTACCCCTTGCCTAACCTCTTCTAATTCCCTATTTAACCTATCTTCTACATCTCCCCCTCTATTCCTTAACCTAGCTCTATACTCCTGCCTACCTACTACCTCATTCCTACTCTCTACCCACCTACCTATTTCCCTCCTCATTATTTCTATTTCCCCCTCTCTACCTATTGTCCATGGATTTATTACCTTCCCATCCCTCCTACCACATACCTCATCAGCTACTTCTATTAATAATTTCCTAATCTTATCCCATTCCATTTCCCCTAAGTCCCCGTCCTCCCAATCTACCTCACTAAACTTTTCTCCCGTCCTTCTACTATACTCCCTACTCTTCCCCTCATCTCCCAACACCTCCCATTTAATGTTTGGTGCCCTTTCTCTTCTACCCCCTACCTCCCTCCATCTCTTACCCCTATACCTTATCACTAGTTTCTTAGGCCTATGGTCAGAGAAAGTATTTTCTCTGACCGTCCCTACACTCCTAACTAACCTATGCCTATCTACTCCCTTAACCATGAACCCATCTAACTCTCTAACACCTCCTATACACGTTACTAAACCAAGTCCCCCTATTCCTATGTGGCATGAAACTATTTACCCACGCTAACCCCTGTTCCTCACACCAATTAACTAGATCTTCCCCCGCAATACTCCCTGGCCCTATCCCAAACTTCCCACTCACCCCCCTTCTCTGCCTATTTGACCCTACATTAGCATTAAAATCCCCTCCTATTACTAATACCTCCCCCCCGCTAGTCATCCTTACCTGATTTTCTAAATCTATTCTATATCTATCCATTCCCTCTAAATCCCTACCCCAAATAGGCTGATAAGCAGCGACTAATCTAAGGCCCTGGAGGGTGACTGCTGTCACCCTCTCTCCTAACCCTTTCTTCTGACCCTCCCTCTTCCAACTATCTAAAGCTTCCCCTCTAAGAATTATCCCTGACTTCCTACCGTGAACTAAAGCTATTTGGTCCCTATCATCTCCTAGCCAAATTACCCCCTCCTGGTCTGAGTTAAGCTCAGAAACCAGGACCATCTCCCATCCCCGTCTAACTATGTAATCTAAAATTCTACCTAATCTTCTCCTATTGTGATCCCTTAATGAAACTCTTTGTAAATTCCATGTGACTATTGTGGCTTCCCTCCTATTCTCACCCCCACCCACCCCTATTCTTCCCACCCTTCTATTTCTATACCTACGACTATTTCTAACCCTTCTTCCCTCCCCACGACTTCTCCTCCCCCTGGGCATAGGTCCAGGGTTTGGATGGATCGTCCTAAGACTTACCTCTACTAGCAGCCGACAGTGTCTGCCCGACACCAGAGGTACCCCAGTGGATCGGTCACCGAAAGTGCCCTCGCCGTACAGATGTTTAAGGAGGTTGGCAGGCTGGCTGGACCGGCCTCCCTCCGTAGTCCCCCCGGGGGTGTGAGGCCTCTCCCCTCTCGGGGAATCCGCCCCACTCCTTTCCGGGTGGCCCGGTGGTCTATTGGCCGCATCCGGAGACAACCCCGGAGCGTTCCCCCTCGCTCCACGTGGAGGCTGCCCACCAAGCGAGGTTGATTCTTCAACTAGTAGCGTTATAGTTAATTCATCTTCATCACAAGTTAACAATTATGCACCTTCTCAACATTCTGAAGAGGCAATAAAGTGGTTAACCATTGCCCTTAGTATAGCCTGTGATTATAACAATGGAAGCTGATTGTTATTCTCTCCACTAAATAGTAATAAGAGAAGCCATACTTCAAAGACATTACTATTATTTATTGCACAACTTGGACCTAACTTCGGTCAACTGTTACCATGTATGTAAGTGCCCTTAGTAATAGCCTTTGGTCTGTTCTATTATTGAACTATTATTGCTAATCGAATAACAGTTATATTTATACGTATTTATTGATACTCATATTATGCTTTGGAGATAATTAGATTGGTGTTCAATTAGAACAAATAAATATATACATACTTATATTTTAATGTACATGAATTAGTTTATTTTTTGTATTTATTTTGGATGTGTTGTATATCTTGATTAATAATTAAATTAATTATTCCATCTTTATTTCCATGGAAATGACGTCAATTTCCATCCCATTCATTAGAAATAGAACCAAAATTAGTTGATGGCAACTTAAACACTGACGATATATTTTGAAGGCTGATGTCGTCATTAATTGCCCTCTATAGTGTATATTTCGTTATGTAAATAGCACACTTCTATTCTAATGATTCTATTCAGTAATAATTACTAGGTATCATGCACAGCAATTTAGTTATTATGTGTGAATTAAATACGTAATTGATGGGGAGAATTTCTTAAAGATATATTAAAGAATATTCGAGATTGAAGGAGAATCTAATTAAATCGAATTACTTTCAGGCCAATTAATTAAAGAATTATTGTATGAAATAATAGTCAGTTTGTCTCCAATTTATACATAATGAATAAAATTTGTAATTGACAAAAGAAAATCATGAGAGTAAACAGACCAAATGCTGAATTATTTTAGGCAATTAATATAGGTCAGTATATAGTAATGACGTGTACATAGAGTAGAGGATCTAGGGTAACTTCCAAATTATCGGTTAGACCCACATCTTCGGACATATAAGAAAACACGATATAATAATAATGATTCACTAGGATTGGTTGAGTAAACAACCAAGGTTGGTTGTTTTCAATAAATTCAATAAATAGATTCAATAAATTAAATAAATAAAATAAAAGTAGAAATAGATCTGTAGATTAATTTTCTCGATAAATATTGTGTATAGGTAATAACTTCCCTTTATTGCCGGGTCTATTGAAAATATAAACACATTTTTATATATATTCTTGACAATGTCTCCATGTATTTTATCCAATGCACTCGAGTCAACTCCCATCAGTTCGATATGATGAAGAATCAGGCGGCAATTAAAACTAGCAAATATGAATCTTCTTCTAATTGCCTTCCCCTTTGATGTTTTTTCATGCCCGATAAAATGGCAGAAGTTTTTATTCGCCGAAATTGATTCTGTGTTAGGTAATAAGTCTACGGAGTTCTTTCCAATTATCTCAGTGTTTGCTTTGGACATTGTCACTGATGATATTATTCTACAACTTAAAAATAATCTTTTACGAATGTGAAGCTTTGACATTCAGCAGATACTGATTGGTATTGATTAATATTAATGAAATCAAACAATCATTTGCATGAGCTTTTACTATCAGTCTTAGAATAATAGATAGGATTTGTTGAAAATACTTGAATGCATTATAATTGATAAGTAATATTTAAAGTATTTTATATGTTATGTTATATATTTAATGAATAAATTAATATTAGAATATAGAAAAGTTCAACTGAATACTTGATGAACATATATTTTGAAAAATATTTTTTTATCAATGACGCATCATTTCTAAATTTAAAATCTGGATAATCCTTCCGTAGAGTTTCACCATACCTTGATTTAAAGACTTGATACTCTGAGAGTTTTAACATAATTTATTAATTTGTTTGAATGTCAACGTAAAAAGCATATTTATTTACAAATACTGCAATCGCTTGTTCTTCTATTCAAAATGTTTTACGTTGATTCTAGCGGGTAAAGAGCATTAGTTTGCAGCAAAATAGACCACTGGGAGATCTTAAAAAGAGTAATTGTGCAGAAAACCTAACACCTGAGTCATTTCATACTTAAATTATGATGTTCTATTTTTATATATTATACTTATCACTATCCATATTGAAAAAACAGTTAAAATAAACGCATTAATAAATCATTGCATCAATTTGAATTTCGGATCAAGAAAATCGCCAAAATTGCTAAATATTTAAATTGAAAGTAAGCCTTTGGACAAAGTGTTTCGCTCTTTTAGATAAATAATTTAAAAAAAGTTGAACTTTTTCCACGAATCCTATTTAAATAATATAAATTAATAATACACGATTTAATTAAAGGTCAATCTCCATGCAGATCGACAAAAAGTTACAATTGAAAATTTATTCATTAATGACATAGAGCATTATTAGTATTGATAATGCAAATTATATATTATATTTAATTCAAGAAGAGTTCAAAATTAGTGAACTACTTATTTCTCTTAGAAATTTCTATCAAAGAACCTAGAGAAATTACCTAGATTAGTTTTCTAGAAGAAAGTTCAGCACATCAGAGATCACACAGCTCTAACTCTTTGAAATTACTTCGTGAAAGATTAGCGCTTTTTTCAAATCTTTACTTCAGAAGTGAATTCTACCTGTAGATGAAGTACTACGTTGACATGTAGCTAATTAGGTTTTTGTATTATACATTAATCATGTGAGTATAATTAATCATTAGATATTGTAAAAAGAGTTAATAGAATTAGATTCAAATGAAACGTTAATGAAATATTATATTCATTATGGAATAATTCGAGGAACCTAAGTTAAACAGAATCAACTTTTATATTGAAACAAAATAAGCACATTTTGAAATCAAATATTCTTCAAATTGATTTATCAAAAATAGAGTTGATTCATAATGTCAGTACTAGTTAATTAGTAATGAAAGATATATTGTTATAATTATTATGTATTCAAAATACTTGACTTAATTGTTAGCCTTAATAATTTCAAGAAAAACAAACATATGAACTACATCGTACAGTTAAAAACATGAGTAGCGGCTTAGAAAACCTATCTAATGGATGCTTTTTATTTTAACTGAGGAGGAATGATTTAGGAATTACATTTTAGAGTTATTTCCAAATAATCACCAGGGTTTCTGTTGGTAAATCCCATAAAAACACAAGGAAGAAATTGACCAAATGGACTCATACAAGATATGCTAACACTCATAGTGACTTCATACAAACTACAGTACGACCTAACTAACCTAACTAAATTACAGCTGCTAAGGTGACACTGAAGATCTGTTTGAAAATGTTACAATGTGATACTGTGTGAAACATAGAGATATTCATTCGCTGGAATCGATGTTGTAAATTAATATTGCTAATAATTGAATAATGTATATATCAATTATAAAAATTGTATATATCAATTTTAGGAAATTTGAAGGATATATAATTTGGATTTATCGAATATTGAAGTGTGATTTTATTTGATTAAAAATATTTCTAATTTAAATCGTCATAATCTAATTAGGGGCCCAGTTGTGAAATACGACTCCCTCCAATGGATAATAAGGATTTTTGTGTGTTTTTAATGATGGCTGTCATTAAATACGACACCTTCCAAATATAAAAATTATATCCATCTCCTCAATCTTAAAATGTGATATTTTGGTGATTGAAAGGAGATGGCTGTCACGAAACACGACTCCTCATGTTATACGAAACGTAAGACCAACCTAACCTACCTTCAATTGATAAGAAAAAAGACTTTCTATGTTAATACCATTCAATTTAAGTACAACTTATTAAACCTTATAATACATTGAAATATCCTTTATTAAACTTTATAATACAATTAAATATTCTTCATGAAATGTTTGAAGCAATCACATAAATAAGTCGTAACAATGATACAAAAATTTGTTATCATATTTATTCTAATTATTATTGAATTCAAATGATTTCATTACTAATACTTGAATGTAAATTAGGAGGAGTCGGATTGTTTTAACATCGTCTCTATATAGCTGTCATGAAAAGCGACTCCCCTGAATTTCTCCCCGTAGGAATACTGAAGAGATACAATTTAATTACCATGTGAGGAGTCGGATCTATTTTTTTTTATTTCAAGGGAGTCGTGTTTCGTGACAGCCATCTCTTTCCAAACACCAAACTATCATATTTTAAGATCGAGGAGTCGGATCGAATTTTTGAATTTCAAAGGAGTCGTATTTCGCAACTGGGCCTAATTAGGGATAATTTAACCTGAAAATATTTACATACTATTATCAAGAAAATGTATTTATATTTACAAATTATATTTATTAATAACCAATTTTATATCGTTTTGACTTTTTCAAAAGATTTTTTTTTCATTTAATATAATATTTTCCTTCATACCTTTTAAATATTTTTCATATTATAACAATAAAATATATTTAGAACTAAATATCAAATACATTTTTAATTGCAATCATTTTTCCATTTGTTATAGAAATGACAATTAAAACAACCGGACCAATCATTTTCTAATTTTCGAGCAGGTGCCAATATTGCCAATATCTGAAACAACTCTACCAGCTCCTCATTATTTGACACACATCAATACCGTCAAACAATTAGTGCCAAAAAATTATCTTGAATAACAAGATAATTTATAATACTGTCATAAAAAACTATATATTGATTATAATTTTATAATTTGATTGATAATTATCTTCTTTCATATTTCTCTTTTGAAATTCCTATATAAATGCTATACGTATGTTATAAGTAATTATTATCAATGACATATTAAGACAAGTTATTCACTTTCTACATTTAACATTTGTCATTTATTTATGTCATCGATTGAGGAGAAATGACAGACATTAGTCAGGGTGTATTGTTAAAATGTTAGAATTATCGGGTTATTGATTTTAGATCATCAAGCTGACAGAAAGGTGATACTGAAATGAAACTCATGAGTAATGCATCATAACTCAGGGCATATCGTAACGTACGAAGGGTGAATTTTTTTTTTTGATGATCATAATTTAAATTAAATGGGCATTCATATTTTAGAAATAACAAAAACTTAGAAAATTTAATAATATTCAGAGATTATCTATATTTATCAATTTATAAATTAATATTAACGAAATTACAATATGACAAATTAACTTTGAAAATGTGTTAGAATTTTTGTGGCTAAAATTCTAAAATATGTTATTCTTTGCAAAATATCTTTACAAAAATATTATGCAATTCTGTACAAAAATATCCAAAACATAAAATATGCAATTTAACATAGAGCTACATTTTAGATTTTCAACTAACTACAGTATTTTTACTTAGAATATGCTTGAATTTTTATTTCCTTTATTTTAAATGGAAAATATATTGAACATGTATTTTATAAATGATCTTTATGTTTTATAAACAAAACCCTGATCCAGAGCGAATTTTTGTCTCCTGGGAAATTATATTTTGTATTGTTCACCCACCGGTCATTAGTTTATGCTCAGAAGCACTTTCATCGCACTAAAAGAGGGGGATATATTTATCCATCTCTACCAATGTCATGAATAGAAAAGTACCCGATATTTCAGGACTGTTATACCATCACATTTGTACGTTTGGCATTACGACTCTCTACCGTTTGACCGAAAAATAACTGTTATTTTTGCTGTTGAAACAAATGATATAAATGAGAAGATAATGTAACTGGTAAAATGAAGCGAGAAGCATTATATACCAGCATATATATTCTGAAAAAGGTCAGTTACTTTTGGGACACTCTGTATAAGCTCCTGAAGGCCTTAAAGTTGTTTGCATTTTGGGAATAGACTGTAATAACGAAAGCCAATATTTGTATGATATAAACGAAATAGATTACTCGGCAGATTAAATTCAAAGAATAGAATGGTAACATTGTATATTGGTACGTTTATTCAAATACGAAAAGATATACTTTATATAGAGATAAATTATATAGTAGTGGAATCACTAACTTTTGAATATATTATATATTAGACTCACCCATAGATCAGTTAAAGTGTATAATTTGAATTATTCCAGTAATCTATATTTTATACAATAATTAATACAAAATATATGGAAGAAATACCAAAATTCTAAATCAATAACCATCCTGAGAATTACATACCAAATAAAAACTATTATAAACTTAAACAAAAAAAATTTAAACTGTTTCTTGATATTTTTTCCTAACTCAATATTTCGCTATTTCCGTTGCTTTCGAATATCACAGCTTTTCTTTCTTGGCTCAATCTCAGACAAAGATTACAGACATTAGCCATAGGCGTGATATATCCTCGGAAGTTGCCTGAATGTGATTGATCATCTGTCATTAAAAGTCAGCAAAAGTTTCTAATGATCATTCCCATTCGAAAACCCATCATTTCCTATCCACAGTCCAAATTGTTCTTTTCACGGTCGATTTCAGGTAATCTGTTTCGGTATATTGTGAGATGGCAATGCTAACTACAAAGAATGTGTATTCATAGGGGATATATTTTTATACACTCTTTTTATTGTTGGTTACATAATATGTCAAATAATATTGTGTAAAATAATAATGCTGTAGTTCAAAAATAAATATGAATAGTAGAGTTAAATTAATAATGGCTGTTCAATTAAGGTAATTCACAAAAATATTACAACTCTTGTAATTATTGGAAAACAAATTTGTTCAGATCTAAACAGGAGTCTCAAGTAGTGTTTTGTACTCGCTCTTTATTTAACAAGCTAATATTCATTATACTTCTTACGAATTTATTATATTTTAATATAGAATATCATATTCTACTTGAAAAATCCGTAATTTGCTGCATAAATATTTTATTTCTATTTTAAGAATTTATCATCATTCCTTTTCTTTTTTTGCTTGTTTCATCTTTTTTCGGTTAATGCTTGCTATTCATTACCATGCTATAAATAAATCTAACTAACAGATATAAGCAACGAAGAAATTAAAATAATTATTAATATTATTTCAGTTAATTAATATAGAGAAAATTATTCGTATCCTTTTGTAGGTATTTAGAAACTAGCTGGTGTACCTATACATATAGTTTCGGGTGAAAATTAAAATGCGTATATATATTTAACGTTCAAATTTAAAGGTTTAAAAATGTAGTTAGTAATGTAGTTTTATTTAATTTGTTAAAAAGTGCAATTTATGAAATATTTTCAAAATCAAACTTTTTATTAGTCTGTGTCTAAAATCGATTCGAGATACAAATACAAAAACTCGACAATACAGAAAAAGTAAAATGACATCAAATCATAAAGATCACTAACAAGCTCACAAAAGTGCTGGCCAAATTTGACAATATATATGTAATACGTTATTATTATATATAAAGCAATGGAACTCTACTATAGAAATTACTAAAGAATTCACTCAAATTTTAAAAACTATTTCGTAATATTTCTTCAAACACAATATGCAAACGAAAATTGATATCAAAATAAAATAAAAACAGTCACAGTGTATATTAATCTTGTCATTTAATACTTTAAATATTAGAATTAGAGTTTTAAGAAAAATATATATTTTGACTTATTATTTCAATTTTACATGTAGCTTTGAAAAGTAATAATTTGATAGTAGTGTAACTTCAAATTAAAACTAACATTATTCCCGTTAGAATTTGGATGAATTAAAATAATATCTGAACGGGAAATACAGAAGGTGAATTTCGTCCTTTTACAATAATCTTTGCAATCTCAAATATATTCCTAGAAAGCTATTCATCTTTTCCCCGTCATATATTGGCTATATCACCTCCAAAACTTTTTCCAAACTAGCCAGCAATTCAATTTTTGATAAAGTTATCCAGCTGCCTTGTAAAAATCTAATTAAAGTTCTTTCAATAAGTCGCTTCGGTCGGTGTCACATCCACCGAGTCTAGTGATTGAAATCTAATTATCTGCGCTGTTATTGCTGATTTAGTAGTATATTTCTCAATGTTCATTTACAATCACTTGATTATAATGTAAATATTTTTTAATAGTAATCCTTTTATTTTTATTAACTTTTATTGAATACCTGTACCTAATTACTTTTCGACTTATCGCAAACGGAAGATGGTCTATTTTTTCATTTACGATAATAATTGATTATATTTAATCTTTTTATATCATAATTTTAATAATTTCTTCGATAGACTACACGAAAGACTATAATTGTTTTAAATTTATGATAAAAATTACGATTACAGTTTCATCGAATCATTTATCATAGCAGATAAATGTTCTTTACATAATTGATTTTAATTGCCGATCGGAGGTCAACACCCGGTGATATGGTCAAGATGTTGTTAAATTTTCCTTTTCTATCAAATACCAATTTCGGCTTGAAATGTTTATTATTTAATTAGAAGCTCATATCTAGAGAAGTTAGCGTTCAGTTTTCACTGCTTAGTCAGCTCCAACTAATAAAAAGGAATTTGATTGCAGGGCTAAGTTTCGATGAGTTCTGAACTTCAGCCCAAGGTATTGAACTGTCGAATAGAGGGTATTGAACTGTCGAATAGAGGGTATTGATGTTAACTGTCGAATAGAGGGTATTGATGTTAACTGTCGAATAGAGGGTATTGATGCTAACTGTCTAATAGAGGGTATTGATGCTAACTGTCGAATAGAGGGTATTGATGCTAACTGTCGAATAGAGGGTATTGATGCTAACTGTCGAATAGAGGGTATTGATGTTAACTGTCGAATAGAGGGTATTGATGCTAACTGTCGAATAGAGGGTATTGATGCTAACTGTCGAATAGAGGGTATTGATGCTAACTGTAGAATAGAGGGTATTGATGCTAACTGTCGAATAGAGGGTATTGATGCTAACTGTAGAAAAGAGGGTATTGATGGTAACTGTCGAATAGAGGGTATTGATGCTAACTGTCGAATAGAGGGTATTAGTACTAACTGTCGAATAGAGGGTATTGATGCTAACTGTCGAATAGATGGTATTGATGCTAACTGTCGAATAGAGGGTATTGGTGCTAACTGTCGAATAGAGGGTATTGATGCTAACTGTCGAATAGAGGGTATTGATGCTAACTGTCAAATAGAGGGTATTGATGCTAACTGTCGAATAGAGGGTATTGGTGCTAACTGTCGAATAGAGGGTCTAACTGTCGAATATAAGGTCTAACTGTAGAATAGAGGGATTGATGCTAAATGTCGAATATAGGGTCTAAATGTCGAATAGAGGGTCTAACTGTCGAATAGAGGGTCTAACTGTCGAATAGAGGGTCTGACTGTTGAATATAGGGTCTAAATGTCGAATAGAGGGTCTAACTGTCGAATAGAGGGTCTGACTGTTGAATATAGGGTCTAAATGTCGAATAGAGGGTCTAACTGTCGAATAGAGGGTCTAACTGTCGAATAGAGGGTCTGACTGTTGAATATAGAGTCTAACTGTCGAATAGAGGGTCTAACTGTCGAATAGAGGGTCTAACTGTCGAATAGAGGGTCTGACTGTTGAATATAGAGTCTAACTGTCGAATAGAGGGTCTAACTGTCGAATAGAGGGTCTGACTGTTGAATATAGAGTCTAACTGTCGAATAGAGGGTCTAACTGTCGAATAGAGGGTCTAACTGTCGAATAGAGGGTCTGACTGTTGAATATAGAGTCTAACTGTCGAATAGAGGGTCTAACTGTCGAATAGAGGGTCTGACTGTTGAATATAGAGTCTAACTGTCGAATAGAGGGTCTAACTGTCGAATAGAGGGTCTAACTGTCGAATAGAGGGCAAAACTTCACTGAAATTGAATGACATCCGTTAGGAAACAATTGTATAATAGAATATTCATTATATAAGCGAACATTAATGAATCACTTTTAACTAATAATCATTATATGGGCAAAAGTATATTTACTATTGATATCAGTTGAAAGGAATAATTGTTAAATAATTACAACTCGGCTTGAAATGATTCATAAAGTGTATTCATTATATATATATCATTAAAGATAAAATATGAAATACATATTACATAAGTATTACATAAATATTACATAAGTATTACATAAATATTACATAAATAATTTCATAAATATTACATAAACCCTACACATCTTTGTAAATAATTCTCATGAATATTTTTATTCTATTTATGGTGCATCATTCTTGAATCCATTAAAGTTTATTGGAAATAGGAAGGTAAATATAAAATCCTGGAAATTTTGAACTTCAATTCAAATTATTTGCAAACTTAAATTTATTTGAGATTTTAGTCATTTACCTTCAATGAGAGTAAAAAAATGAAATCTCTTCTTCATACAAAGACATTTTACGAAACAGTTTTGACTGAATGGGAAGTGATAAAACATGGAGTTAGAGGGGAAAAATTCAAGAAAATTTCCCCAGGTTGTGCCTGCTTCTTTCTGTAGATACACTGAGAGTTGATTAAAAGTGAGTATCAGAGAAGTAATTAGCCAGTCTCTGCTCCAATTATAATGCTATTATTCACCGGTCAAAAACAGGAGTTTTAACTCCAAAGAATAAGTGAGTCGAGTCTCATTGTTCAACTGTAAAATCTAACAAAAAATAACAAGGTAATTTGCACTCGACAGCCGCAATATTTCTTCGTTATGCTCAATTAATTCAATGAAAGAGCAAATTTAGAAGAGTATTTAATGAGCCTAATGCATGAACTGTTGTTGCTTTTCAAACGAATAGTCATTAATAATCTATAATGATGTGGACCGATACGATGCCTGACTCGATATTACGCTTTTTTGTGACAATTTGAATTTTTTTCAAGCATATTTTATCTTGCTATAATTAATGAGTCTTGTTAAAGCGTGAGTGGTCATATTATGTCGTGAGTGGCCTTATTAAATCTGGAGTGGTCCTATTAAAGAGTGAGAACGGTCTTGTTAAAGCGTGAGTGGTCCTGTTAAGGCGTGAGTGTTCTTGTTAAAGCGTGAGTGGTCCTGTTAAGGCGTGAGTGTTCTTGTTAAAGCGTGAGTGGTCTTGTTAAAAGTGTGAGTGGTCGTGTTAAAGCGTGAGTGGTCGTGTTAATGCGTGATTGATCTAGCTAAGATCGTGATTGATTTTATTAGAGCGTGATTGATCTTTTTGAAGCGTGATTTATCTTGTTAAAGTGTGATTGTTGAAATTAGTAAGCATTTTTTGAATTAACACAGAATAAAATCCAGGCTCTGGATTCTATTCTAAACATACTAATTAGTACGTGGCCGGTAAATTCCACCGTGCAATGTTCCACCAGGAAGATTCCACCGCCGTTAAATGCAAGATGTGGAAAATTCCACCGCGGAAGATTCCACCATTTTGAAAAAAAATATACAAATGAACATTATATGTAAATAAACAGTTTGTTTTAAAATGTATTTCTAAGTCTAGGATTTTGATAATTATAAATGAACAAATCTTCGTTTTAAATATAAAACAATTAATAATACATCATAAGGGCATTAAATATTTAATAAAAAATGGTTAATAGTGATAGATTATGACGCTGGTATTGGAACACCAAACTGTGGCAACACTGATAAATTTAGCTTTTTGAATCTATCAACAGAAACACTAAAGCTCAGATTTTAATATTTGATACAGAAATAAATTTTGTTATGTTTCATTATTGAAAAGGTTCATATTAAGCAGCAATATGACAAGCATGTTTTTAGTGTCTATTTCTTTAGAGTCAATTTAAATCAGAGACCTGCTGAACCGAATTTATATTAAGATGTTGCATATCAAAGGAAACTCTGTATGTGTTATGATTTATATATCTTATGAGAGTTTATAAATTATGATTTTTTTTCGTGTGACTGTGGTTTCAGATCAAACGTAGTTAATGTATCGCAATTTACCTGCTTAACTCTATATTCAAAATTTAGTTGAAACGAAATATATTTAAACTTTATTTTGTAATAGTTTCAAAAGAGATTATTAAACAGTTACAGAAAGATTCAGCTTTGTAATTTTTCTTTTTATGTCAAAATATATCGATACTAATTAAATATTTAATTTCAGTACGTGTCAAATTTATTATTTAATTCCACTTTTTATCGTCGCTGATTCAAATTGAAATATATATTTAAAAACTTGGGTGATAATAGATAATATATATAAAATAAAATTTATGTTACAAACAAAATATTATCCTGAATTTTAGTTTCATCATATATATGTTTAAAGGAGAATCAAACGGAATCTAAATTGTTTGTCACTGGGGCAGTGGAACTTTATTGTTGAATTTCCACGATTTAAATTTTATTAAAAAATTAATTGATTTATATTTAAAAGATCGTTTGATCTGTCTATCATTTCGTATGTTCGCCTTAGCTTATCTCGTAGTTATTGACTTAACATAACATATTTTTATAATTTCTTAACTTTCTAACTAATGAAATGTTGTTCGGATACCACAAATTTTTTTTATTTAAATCAGTTAATATTAAATGTTATACCTTCTGTAAATGAAATCCAGTATTATGCGGTGGAATCTTCCACGGTGGAATTTTCCGGCGTAGGAATATTCCGTGATGGAACTTACCAGCGGTGGAGCTTATTTGGTGGAACTTTCCGCGGGGGAATTTACCTAGAACCGAATTAGTATATATCCCGATTCACTAACATTATCAAATGACTTATTGATAAATATCGTAGCGGTTTTCGATATATCTAACTGTTGAGATATTGCAATTCAGTTATGATATCTAGAATTGAGTTCAATTAATGAAAGCTGAATAGAAGGAATATCTTTAAAATGATAGGATATTGTTTTATTTCTCTGTTTTTTAATATATTTCTGTAAATCATAAGTATTTCATAGTTTCAGTATATCTTCTAATAAAATTACTCTTCATAATTACCTAGAATAGTTTTCTCTTCATGGACTACATCGAGTAAATCTTTGCAGTTAGTCGAGCAAAGGCAACTTGTTTGAGAAACGCAATCGAGTTTTCCGGCTGATTAACCAATTTAGGAGAATAGATCCTGATGCGCCGCCACCAAATGTTCCTGAAATGTAGCCAAAGAAGACGGGAATACTAATGCCAGTCTGACCATGGATTTGCTGATATACACACATAAAATAGGCTACTACACGGCTAAAACGCTACCATTGACTTCGTGTCAAGAGTTTCTATGTAATTAAATACACAAGAAATTAGAGATAAAATATAGAAGATATATTAATTTAGATCACTTTGTGTGCAGCAACAAATAGTACGCTAGGATGTATTTTAATATATGTAAGAACTATTTATAAATATAAAAAAGCAAACGCATTTAATTTACAGTTTAACTAAATACCAAAATAATTACAATTAGGTTAACAAAAAATTATATTTTCAATTTATCGAATTATTTTGTAATAAATCGATATAATATTACAAGATACAAGATATAATATATCTTGTATGTCCTTATCCACTGGTTTTAAATCAGAGTAAAACAATAACCAATGCATTCCTATCCATTAGCTACATTCAATATTGATATTGTGTCAGAGTTGATACAAGGTCTATATTTATTGTAATGATGTTACACTTTGACGTGACCGCGCACCTTCGTTGATATGGAAGATGTTCAATAGGGGAGACGGTTATCGAATACTGGTAACAATGAACGGTTTATCCTGGCAAACGATGGGTCGACAAATTGATGGAATCAATTAAATGGAAAATGTACTGGCGATATGTAAATTACAATAAATGAAATGTAACTAAAAAGTTAAAATCAATATATATTTCTATATTAAAGACCGTTTTTCTAATGTATATACATTTTGGTAAATTTAATTCATCAAATGATAATTATTGTATACTTTTTTAATTTAAATAGAATTAATCACTATACAAAATATTCCTGTACAACTAAATCTTATTTGTGTCAAATTTTTCAATGAAATAACTAAATCATTAAAATACTACATTAATCTTATTATATGAATTAAAATTGAATAACACAGTTTGAATTTTATTATTTAGTTTTAAAGCTTTCAGAAATAACTTTGTAAGATGTCCTCTTCAGGAGTAAGATTAATGAAATGTGTCATTGATTCTCACCGCTAGGAGGCGCTGTTACACTATTAAGAATATCTTAATCACTTGCATCAGAGAGATATTAATGATGCTACCCATTTATCTTGCAGTGAATCTATAAAATAGGGAAATTTCCCTACTGTTGGTTTCTTTCTTTTCCATTAGTTCTCCTAAGCAGCTGAAAATCATTACTTAGGAATTCAAAATGGATGGAAATTTAAGCTATTTGGTTATTTCCAAGCTTTAGGTAATCCCTATTTAAATTAATATAAATATAATATCTCATTATATAAATGAAGCTTATTTTATAAATGAATCAAATTTCAAATTCATCAACTAAAAGAATGTATATTTTTTATAAAATATAGAAAATTTATAAAAAAAATTCTCAACGAATGAATTTAAAAAAAAATTAATTGTAAAATAAAATAATATTGCAATACTGCGGCTTCTTCAAGATATATAAGAACTTCTTATTTACATAATTTCAAACTTGAGAATAGAAATAACAGCAATAGAAATACTAGCAATATTGTGATCCGAATGAAGTGCTCAAAAACGAGCAAATCTCCGGCAATTAGTTATTAATTGCGAGCAAATTTACACACAGCGAATGAACTGGAATTTATTGAAAGAATTATTATATTCAAGAGTGATGATATTGTGAGTAACGTTAGAAAATAATATATTCAATATATCATCTCAGTACGCAGAAGAGTACACAATTTGTACAAACAATATATCGGTTATAATTTGTCATTTTTCATATAATTTGAGACGTACCTAACATTGATGTTCATTAAAGATATGTGATCTAAATATAATGTTTAATGCTGTTTGTTAACAGTATAGAAGCACATCGCAGAAAATTATAATTATAGTAAACCTAATCTTGAATTTCCTGATATATTTTCGAATCAAACCCTTTTCTCAGCAAAAGAAAGTAACCATCCATTTGTAATAAAATTTTGATTACTAACAAAGCTGAGTAATAAATAAATGTATTCTAATAATGGGATCTAATGATATGTTCTCTCTCTCTATCTCTCTCTCTACCTCTACCTCTATCTCTCTCTCTACCTCTGTCTCTATCTCTACCTCTACCTCTACCCAATATATTACATTCAACCTTTAAAATTTTTGAAATTCATAATTCATCTCTTATCATCATTACTATATCTCTTAACTCTGATCTCCATTTCCTGTCTGTTAAAGATAAAGACTGGCAGGGATGACGTCACCAATGAGTTGTTCCAACTCTCACCATTTTCTTTTTACAGTTTTGTGTTCATTGGTACAAAGAACAAAGGAGTTTGTAGGATAAGAGTAAAGGATGTGATGTATTATCTACAAAGCCTTTGTTGCTCCTTTAACTCCTTCTGAGATTAATGTCAAACATAATTTACATTTGTTTTGTTGGAGTGAATCTTAAGTACATGTAAGTAGAGTCACTTTTTTAAGAAAGTTAAAATGTATATCATCTTTTATCCTTTTCCAAGTTAATCGAAATAGTTATAATGTAGCAGTGAATTAGGCTCACAGTACTCGGAAACTGGGTAGACATATTTCATGATAAAGATAAATTAGAAATGTTTAATGGTTATGATATATGTTATTGCCAACGCTCAGAGAACTGTGAGTGTCTGCCAATTTGAGGGTCATTTCATGCATTAATTTTTAAAATATTAAATGAAAAAGTAAATATTTTTTGTACAGTTTATAAATAACAACTGAATATACCATTCTGCTCAATTAATTATACTTATTCAAG
Organism: Caprella mutica; assembly: GCA_947561585.1. Classification (NCBI taxonomy): domain Eukaryota; kingdom Metazoa; phylum Arthropoda; class Malacostraca; order Amphipoda; family Caprellidae; genus Caprella; species Caprella mutica. The sequence goes on along the minus strand of CANNZV010000510.1, from coordinate 8,543 downwards.
CATGCTTATAGTACAGTTCACTATAGGTTTATAGTACAGTGCACTATATGGTTATAGTACAGTGCACTATAGGTTTATAGAACAGTGCACTATATGGTTATAGTACAGTGCACTATATGGTTATAGTACAGTGCACTATAGGTTTATAGAACAGTGCACTATATGGTTATAGTACAGTGCACTATATGGTTATAGTACAGTGCACTATAGGTTTATAGAACAGTGCACTATATGGTTATAGTACAGTGCACTATATGGTTATAGTACAGTGCACTATAGGTTTATAGAACAGTGCACTATAGGTTTATAGTACAGTGCACTATATGTTTATGGTACAGTGCACTATAAGTTTATAGTACAGTGCACTATAGGTTTATAGTACAGTGCACTATAGGTTTATAGTACAGTGCACTATAAGTTTATAGTACAGTGCACTATAAGTTTATAGTGCAGTGCACTATAGGTTTATAGTACAGTGCACTATAGGTTTATAGTACAGTGCACTATAGGTTTATAGTACAGTGCACTATAGGTTTATAGTGCAGTGCACTATAGGTTTATAGTACAGTGCACTATAGGTTTATAGTACAGTGCACTATAGGTTTATAGTGTGCCCTAAATTACACATACAATTGCAGCAATGAACATAAATCATTTCGAGTGACGTACGAATAATTTATTGTACTCGCGTGACAAGAAATTCATACGACATTTCTGCTAGCTGGTGCTCTCTCTGTATGATTCTTATCTAATCTTATTGATAGCGGAAAAACAAACTGTGAAAGAGAAATGGAAAGATCTTATTATAAATAACTGATTGGAAAAATAATGAAGAGGAATAGATAGAGAAAGATAACTTAGCAAATGTAGCTAATTGTTAAGAATTTGATAATTCAATTTTGATACGATTTGTATCAGAGCCAATTTCTCCCAAATTCTTTAATAATATTTCGACAGTTTACTACTTTCCCATTTCCACTTATTTGAAAATTATGAAGAATTAGAAAACTGTGATTTGAGAAATTGACATCCTGTGGAGACTGCTCTTTCCTTTGATAGTTCCTAATTTTAACAAGTCTGGGAGTACTAGTATCTCATTTCTCATTCTATTATAAAATCTCAGAGGGATGATGCCGAGCCTCAAATATTAGTGAGAAGTTAGTCTGGCAGAGACACTTCATCAAAACTTTCACCCTTTAGCGCCACTGAAGTGGATAACAATATCTTCTGTAGGGGCTATCCAATGGATATTGCTATCATCTGCAGGAGGTATCCAATGGATATTGCTATCATCTGCAGCAGGAATCCAATGGATATTGCTATCTTCTTCAGGAGGTATCCAATGGATATTGCTATCTTCTACAGGAGGTATCCAATGGATATTGCTATCTTCTTCAGGAGGTATCCAATGGATATTGCTATCTTCTTCAGGAGGTATCCAATGGATATTGCTATCTTCTTCAGGAGGTATCCAATGGATACTGCTATCTTCTTCAGGAGGTATCCAATGGACATTGCTATCTTCTTCAGGAGGTATCCAATGGACATTGCTATCTTCTACAGGAGGTATCCAATGGATACTGCAATCTTCTACAGGAGCAATCCAATGGATACAGCTATCTTATGCAGGAAGTATCCAATGGATATTGCTATCTTCTTCAGGAGGTATCCAATGGATAGCTAAAAATATTAAGATAATAAGATTAAAACATTATTTAATTTAGTTTTTTATATAATTTCCTAAAATCAATTGAATATAGAAAATCATTTATAATTTTCGGTTAAATTTTATGAGGTTTCAACAATTAAAATAAATATAATATCGACATAATCCAATCAATATAAAATATTATGCAGATATAATTTTAAATTAGTTTCTTTTTCTATTGAATTCCCCCAACCGATATCTAATATATTATCAATGAACAAATTATCAATGCACTTATTCGTGCTTATTATTTATCAAAGAAATGAATTAATAAATGAATTCCTTTGATTATCATTTCAAATTAAAAGTTCTCTGCACTCCTAAGCATGAAAGAAAATCACTTCCCTTTGTAGGTTTTATATATAATCAGTCTCTAATAATTAGTTCTTAGTGCTATTCCTACTATCCTACAGAGCAGCCTTGATAAAGATAATATACCTTAGAACTATTGGTATACGAGGCTTTAAAACACTCAAACTTATTTTTTGAAAAGTATTAGATAGATAACCTTTTCGTTTTTTTTTTTCTATAATGTGTGATGTCCTTTAGGAAGAAATTTTGGTGGTTTAAAATATGGAATCATTAGCTATTTGGTATAGCCTGCAATTATTGGTAGGCTTTTTGTGGCTAGAATATTATTATATGGAATGAATTTAAACATTAGTTGATGACTTACTAATGTGTTACTACTAAAGATGCTGGTCGTTAATTCTTTCTTTAAACAATAATAAGTCAATACCTAATACGAAATACTTAACTAAAATGAATCGGAAACTCAAGACTTAAAAACCCATGAAATTTCAAGATGCTCACTATTTTTTTTTTTTTGTAATTATGCCAAAAGGGTTAATAAACAATGATACAACATCACTGAAATTGAAACTTCATAAATTGAAAAGAAGGTTTTAGTTGGTCATAAATCAATTTCTAAATTACAGCTATAGTAGATGGTACTCCTTAGCCAAATATTAAACACACTAACTCTATGGTTGAATAATTTAAAACATGTAATGATACCATTTCTAATTTAATCATTTGATATTTTTGTAATATTCCTAAGATTTCTCCTTCATCTTCAATGCAGGATAAACAATTTTATATAAGCTTTTATCATATATTGTTCAGCTATTTAGAAGATAAAACCTGTGAAAATTGATCAAAGGAATCTCAACAAAGACAGAATGAAAGAATTACCTATATTATAAAGTTCTACCAAAATTACCAATGGCAATCGAACTCTATTTTATGTAAAGGAAATTGGCAAGAGAATTGGAATTTATAATATGTTACATATTTTATCTTAGTTTGTTACCTAATCTTACTTCTATTCTATCTAAAGAAGAAATATCATATATCTATGATTTATAATTATATTAAATATTGCATTTACATATGTCATTTGAATAAAAATTAATAACTATACAAGTTATTAATAAATGAACATAGGTATATTTTAATTACGAACATTTGAACGTGGGTATTTTGTCTTTTTTTATGAAATGAAAAAATATGAAAACTTCCAATTTGGTGGCTTGAACAAATTTTACATTTTTTCATATTAACATTTACATAATTATATGAAAGAAAAAAACGTTTTTAAACAATTGAATGCGAAACACGTTATTTAACTCTATTCATTATTTCAGTAAAGAATATATTAAATTCTTCTACCTAATGTGTCCAATTCCTTTTCTTGAAATCCTAATAAAAACGAACTGAAATTGAATGTAAATCCCGACAGTGTTTATTTTAAATCCCTGTAAAACTCTTCGATCTCCCAAGAAAAAAAAAGAACGAACAGAGGCAAATGGTCACAAAATGTAGGAGGCTTTTTCTATTTAAAGACTTCAAATGTGTATCTGTCCATTCCAAAATGTTAAACTGATCACATTGTGATATAAGAACACTTTGTCACACTAATGAATATTTTAGGAGTCACTTTCACATGACATTTTAAAAATGAAAGACAATTCGAGAGACTTTCATCATATCCATCGGTTTTTACATATAAGGGCAATGTCACACGAGCGTTTTTGGAGCGTTTTCAACGCTCCACATGGATAAATATGAAATGGGTTTAACAATAATTTCTTCAGAGTCAAAAACGCTGCGAAAAAACGCTCGTGTGACATTGCCCTAATAATTGGTCCTTATTTCAATTATTAATTTAGAATCCTGTATAAAGAACAAGAGTCCAATCAGTGAAATAAAGCATTGTGTGTTTGGATGTCGCTGAGGATTACAGAGGAAAAGCGTCTAGGAGTTGTTTAGACAAAAAAAGTTGAGACAAAAAGGTACATGGCAACCTCCCACTCTTGGATTTAATTCTGTACCATTGTGTGTAGTGGGTGGAATTCTTGAAATAAACTGTCACAGTAATAGAAAAATTTAGTTGGTATTATATATTTCGTATCATAATTTTGTATTATGATCTACTAATCCTTTGTAAATAACTAGATATTTTTCACGATATAAATAATAGAATAGGATAACAAATATACAGTCCATTTCAATAATTCTATATTAACATATACAATTATCAAATAGAAATATATATTCATTAATATTTTTATCTCGATCATTGTGTAAGTAATTCCAGACATTAATGTATATAGGCTGCCACTAAATATTATACCTTATTTCAAATACATTGCTTCTTAAACATATTAGAACTAATCTTTTCCTAATTTAATAGCATGTAGGTACTTTGTTTATAAATAGAATCTAAGTAACATTAATTATGAAACAAAAAATGAACAAAAGTCTATCTGTAATGATTTTTTCACATTTTCTAAAAAGAAAGTTGCTAACAAAGCCCAAAAGGCAATTGATCTAAAAAATCGATTAATTAATCTAAATTAGTTGATAAAACAATAAAATCGCTCTTTTCTCTGATAGTGCATCTCCCTGTTTTATTTTTCTGCATATACATTCAGCTGCCCACTGCAATAAAATAAAATTCATTACCATTTGAATAATCCATTCTCTGCAATACTAAAAATACTAAACTATGAAGTGAATACCAAAAATTAAGTATTTTGAAATCATTTAAAACTTTAGACAAAAATCATAAATTCCCAGGTAGAAATGTTTCACGGGTCAATATTGGGACAATATTGGCAATTTTGGTACAACAGTGGCAATATTGGGACAACAGTGGCAATTTTGGTACAACAGTGGCAATATTGGGACAACATTGGCCCGAAAATAATTGCTACCAGCTAAGATTTGTAAAATGATATTGAGGCATTTATTACTAGATTTTCGTATTAATATAATATGTATTAACATTGCATATGTATTTTGTCTTGTTATTTTTATATATAGTAGTATAATACCCTTCTTAGTATTATAAATACAGTTATGAAGTCCTGAGTTATGGAGTATTGAATACTTCATAACTCAGAGCCACTTCATTACTCAGGGACTCTGATAGTTTTCTATGATTAAAATCTCGGAAAAAATAGGATTTTTGAGGGATATCTAGGACGGAATTCATGACGTATATCGTTTTTTATAATTTAAACATAGAAAATACTTCATATCTCAGATGCATTTCATAACTCAGGTCCTTCATTACTCGAGTGCTTCATAACTCAGGAGTTTTACTTAAAAACATATTATACCTATTATAATACGCCTTACACCCATTATAGTTTTATAATACCTATGTTGAATAAGAGCAACTTTCTTCTCTCAACTATAGTTAATGTTCACAACCTATTTTTCGTTTAATAAGACACGAGTAATTCGGTGTATCATTCGGATGCTTATCTTTATTTACTTAGTTTTGAAAATTTGATGATGCCTTTCGATTTAATTTTTTTATTTCCAACCTAAAATTAAATTCAAATAATTATCATGTTGAAATTCATAGCTTAATTATTTTTAATCTAATCTTTTTCTGAATACATTTTTATTTGTTTTTTTATTTTTATAATTAATGTGAACGAGTGACATATAAATTTTATGTAATTACACTTGGAATAATGTTTATCTATGATACTTAGTAATCTCAAATAAAATAAATATAATTCTATTCTTCCTGATATAATTTTATTCGAAGCTTAATGAATGCTATATTACAATTACGAAAGAAAAATAACATACCTATTTTTTTATTAACATTATAATATATATTTTCAAAATTAATCTCATTTTATATATGTTTTATATATATATTTAAATAACACCAAAATAAAAAATGCTGTAAACGGGAAATTAACTTACAAAAATATTCAAAATTAAAATATTTCGTTTTGAATTAATTAGAATATATACTGATGAATAAATTGATCTATGAATAAATTAATGAATGGAGGTTCATTTTATTCTTTATTTTTTACAGAAAAGATAAAATCTAAGTAAACATATATTTAAAAGTCATTTAAATAAAAAAAATAGAGATTACATGGTAAATAATATTTTAAAAAATCAAGACATGTGTAAATCTTTTGCATTAATTCTTATATAAAGTCAATTGGATAATGAATAAACAATATCATGTTATTTTGTAAATAAAAGGCCTATATTGTATTCAGATTAGTTTTCCTATCAAATACTTTTAGTGCGTTTGATTGAAAAGATTCAAACTCAACGGGAAATCCATAATATTAGAGGTTATTTAAACTCTGCGTTGAAGGTTTTTTCAGATATCAAGCTTTCGAATAGAAAGATTTCTATTCATCATCAGGAGAAGGGTGGAAAAACCTGGACCTGACAATGAATTTTATGACCAATGGTTGTATGTTGGATACCGTCTTTCTATTTAAGCTATATATCCTAAAGTTTATTAATATTAATTAACAATCTATTTAGTATTGAGATATGAGACAAAAATTAGAAAATTTGTTACTAACTTAGCTATTGCTTACTACATTAATTCTCTAGAATATTTTTACTTTCTATATATCTGTTACAAAATCAAGTGTGTTTTATCTCCTTGTTTCTATGTATGTTCTCTATTCATATTTATCTTCTCTATTCCTATACATTAATTGTTGCTATACGTGTGTCCTCTTGATCCATATGTGTGTCCTATGGATCTTAAGTGTGTCTTGTTGATCAAAAGTGTGTCCTGTAGATCTTATGTGTGTCATGTTAATCCTAAGAGTTTCCTGTAGATCTTAAGTGGGTCCTATTGATCCTAAATGTGTCCTATTGATCCTAAGTGTGTCCTGTTGATCTTATGTGTGTCTTGTTGATCCTAAGAGTTTCGTCCAGATCTTAAGTGTGTACAGTTGAACCTAAGTGTGTCCTATTGATCCTAAGTGTGTCCTATTGATCCTAAGTGTGTCCTATTGATCCTAAGTGTGTCCTATTGATCCTAAGTGTGTCCTATTGATCCTAAGTGTGTCCTATTGATCCTAAGTGTTTCCTGATGATCCTAAGTGTGTCCTGATGATCCTATGTGTGTCCTGATGATCCTATGTGTGTCCTGATGATCCTATGTGTGTCCTGATGATCCTATGTGTGTCCTGATGATCCTAAGTGTGTCCTGATGATCCTATGTGTGTCCTGATGATCCTATGTGTGTCCTGATGATCCTGTGTGTGTCCTGATGATCCTGTGTGTGTCCTGATGATCCTAAGTGTGTCCTGATGATCCTAAGTGTGTCCTGATGATCCTAAGTGTGTCCTGATGATCCTAAGTGTGTCCTGATGATCCTAAGTGTGTCCTGATGATCCTAAGTGTGTCCTGATGATCCTAAGTGTGTCCTGATGATCCTAAGAGTGTCCTGATGATCCTGAGTGTGTCCTGATGATCCTGATAATCCTGAGTGTGTCTTGATGAACTTAAGTACGCCCTGATGATCCTATTTCTATCTGACTATAGAGGCGCGATTGAAAACGGACAACCTCTATGGTTATGTACCTATTTCTATATGGGTGTAGAGGCGCGATTGAAAACGGACAACCTCTATAGTTAAGTACCTATTTCTATATGACTGTAGAGGCGCGATTGAAAACGGACAACCTCTATAGTTATGTACCTATTTCTATATGGTTGTAGAGGCGCGATTGAAAACGGACAACCTCTATAGTTAAGTACCTATTTCTATCTGACTGTAGAGGCGCGATTGAAAACGGACAACCTCTAAAGTTATGTACCTATTTCTATCTGATTGTAGAGGCGCGATTGAAAACGGACAACCTCTATAGTTATGTACCTATTTCTATATGACTGTAGAAGCGCGATTGAAAACGGACAACCTCCATAGTTATGTACTTATTTCTATCTGACTGTAGAGGTGCGATTGAAAACGGACAACCTCTATGGTTATGTACCTATTTCTATCTGACTGTAGAGGTGCGATTGAAAACGGACAACCTCTATGGTTATGTACCTATTTCTATCTGACTGTAGAGGCGCGATTGAAAACGGTCAACCTCTATGGTTGTTTATTTATTCCCATCAAACTATAGAGGCGCGATTGAAAACGGTCAACCTCTACAGTTAAGTACCTATTTCTATATGACTTTAGAGGCGCGATTGAAAACGGACAACCTCTATAATTATGTACCTATTTCTACCATAGTATAGAGGAGCGATTGAAAACGGTCAACCTCTATAGTTATGTACCTATTTCTATATGACTTTAGAGATGTTAGGATTGGAAGATGTTAGGATTGGAAAAGAGAATAGCCAGGTTTACCAACACTCACGAGACACTGGACATACTTTCAAATTTACTGAAACGAGAGTTTTACAACAAAATCAAAATGTTTGGCAACGTAGAAGATTAGAATCATTTTATACACTGCATCATCAAAATTCAATCAATAGAGCTTATGATGTAACACCTTCATTAATTCCTATAATTAATAAATGCAAA